>JASAND010007744.1:0-17292 GCA_030248195.1 Trissonchulus latispiculum | reverse complement strand
GTCTGTATGATTTGGCAGTAATTTTGAAAAAACTGGTTTCCTCGAAAATGACCATTTTTTACCCCAAAAGTAGTTTTTGGCTTATACTGATTTGAATCCTCACTTGAAACAGCAAAAGTAAAAGTTGTAAAAGCAAAAATGTTCATTTTGGGGCCTTCTTTCCAAGTTTTGCCATAGCAACCAATCTGGTGTAGTGACTACGTACTGAGAGAATAATGGCAGAAATCAAAAATATCTTATCTTTTGACCTAAAACTGCGGGACTGGTCACAGAATGTTAAAGAGCACCAAAATAATGCATACTTTGAAAATTTTATCCATTTTCATAAAGAATTGGAGCCTGTAAGATCAAATTTACACAAAGCGATACTAGCACCTTAAAACGTACATTTCCCACAACAATAAGCACAATCATCCCAGACGCCATGGCTTTGCTATCAAGCATAGCATATATGCAGGAATTCCTGGTCCAGATCATCTGAAGCTACTACTTCCACAGATCCATGGCAGGGTATCGCCGTGAAGGTTCCTGGGGTTTTTTTACCTGATGACCTCCCGTTTGATGGGAAGTACCATTGGCTCTTCAACACCGCCAATTGGTCAGAATATTATCTCCAGGGGTCCCTCTATACTGAGGTGGGATCCTGGTTTATGCAGGCAGTACCCGATGAGCTGTGGGAGAACCGGTTTAACTGAATTCCCTTGTCTGATGCCTGGCTTGGATGCTACCTCGACGTGGTCCGCCAACGCATCGCGGTGGCCGCGTAGCGGTATAAGATGGGACTGCCAGCTCCTCCGTTTTTCTGTACGGAGCCGCTAGCGGCATTGATGAATCAGCCCTCTGACTGGATGACTGGATGCATAGTCGCCTGTGCAACGCCTGGCGAGGAGAAAAACATTTTTCCATCCGCCCGTTGTCCTGACCCTGTGGAATCCCTTGGAGCCACATCTCGCAGGACCACCGTCAGCCCACGCGACATCATTTTGCTGGAGTATTGGGCGTGTCGTCATCGACCCTCGTGCTTCAGAATCTGGCCTGTTCCATCAGTTATGACTATTTCTCTACAGAAAGGCGACTTTTCTGATTTGACTTTTTTCTTCTGGCATCTCCTGGGCTTTCCCCATGTGGCCCACAATGAAGACGACTCGGCTGGTGTCAGAACTTGGATTTGGAAACTCCTTCTTGCAGTCGTTTGAATGCGGATCGCTGGATTAGATCCTTGTTTTACCATTTTGTTATGACATTGACACTTATTTTGCATTCCATAATATATGTCATATGTTATCTTGAATTTTAGTTCTCGAATTTGAAATTTTGCTAGTTTTTGTATTCAGTATTTCTCAATGTTAGTTTTGTTGAACAGTATTTACTTCCAAGCATAATCTCTTGTTTGTGTGCATTGTGTAAATTTTGTTATGTACGTATGTACCTACCTTTTCTTTTGCAAACCGGTAATCTCTATGTTATTCCATGAATCTTTAATTTCTTGTAGTAGTTAGGAACTTAGAATTTTCTTTTTGTAGATAATTTTGACCAGTGTATTCTACTGTTTTTCGTTTATAAATATGTCGTATATTATTCCATTTTTCTACTAGCGTAATTCCATGCGGCTTTTATTTGCTCATATTATGTAAAGTGTTTTATTTTGTGAGGATTCAGTCCACTTGTGTCCTGATATTGTAACTGCCATGTTATTGCCTTATATTGTCAAAAACCCAGTGACGTCATCGTCATATTTGTTCAGTGATCCTATGGGGAGTTCGGATAGCGAGCCCTGGGAGACGTAACGGGTCAACGTTACGAAAGGACAATCTTGCTTGTTGCTGGCGGCTGTAGCTACGCGTGTCTGGCTTAGTATAACATCATCACGTGCTGGGATAACTTTTGCAAGTCACGCACAGTACATTTGTAATAAAAATGAATATTTTGTCATCTGGATTTGTTTAATAAAACATCATATTTGTATTTCAATCCAAATCGGCAGGCGTGCCAACCAATGAACGCAGTTTATTACTGGACATATTCAAAAGAAACGACGTCTTTAAACAATCTATCCGAGTAATAAGCGGCTTCAAAATAAACTATAATGGTTAAATAGTATGTGATGAGCAGCTTTGATTTCTTATGGAGTTTCTATCTTGGATTCTGCTGGAAAACGAAATGAAATCTATGGAATGAATGTGTCTGATTGCTCTTGTATTTGTATCCTTAATTATTGCCATAGTTAAGACATGAATTAATTCGGAAAATTAACTGGAATAAGTTTTAAGTTTTAAGGTTTAAGTTCAAGTTGGGTTGTTTCGAACTGGCAGTCAACTTTTACTAATTATGCTGTTGCGGGATAGCTAGGTAGGGGCCCGTTGGGTGCCGCTCCCCAGGCGGATTGGCAGGTGTAGAACGACTGTCAGTGATTAGTGCTGAGCACGGTCCACTCATTCATTTAAGTTAATTAAAGGGATTCTGCTACTATGGCCAAAACAAGCCAACATGGTCAGGAAAAAGGCTAGTGTTCACTCACTGTGCGTCGTAATGCAATCACAATTTATTATATCTGAACAGATTAAGACCTGCTCTTGCGATTTATGAAAGAAAAACAACCTATTCTGTGGTTCGTTTCAATTTTACAAGTCATTTTCAAACTTCATATGAAAATTACAAAGTTACTTTCAAGTTTTGTCCACATCAATGGTTTTCGCTTAATTACTCGTTAATTAACATTATTAATTAGTATAATTTTTACATCATTAAAACCAGAAAAGCTTTGCTCTTTCAGAATATTAAAACTAACCTTTTCTGTGATTAGTTTTCATTCTACAAGCTTATTTACAAGCCACATACTGGAGTTTAAGGTGGTGGTGTCCTTTTGTGCAGTGCTTTTGTCGTGATTCTTTTGAAACGCTATAACTTTCGCAATTTTGAGAGTTGGAAAGAGCTTTATACATCGTTTTAAAGCTTAGAATCTGCAGATTCACATCAGCTTATGAAACCAGCAAAATCAGCACAAAACTAGCAAAAATGTTCTGACATGCTGACATCTGACAGGCTAAATATAGACGAAAAATTTTTGAACATGGATTTCTCAAAACTGTAGAATCGGCCAAAATTTTTTCTTGTGCCATGGTATGAAGGACATATGGGCCGAGGGACATTTTTTTGGATTTGGCTCAACAACCCTCAATACTCCAGAAAATCCGGGAAATGTGCAGTGACACGAAATTTCGCAACTTTGTATTCAGTTTTCTCGCAACTGGAGACGTTTTAACTCAAACCCATAAAAAAGTCCCTCCGCAATAGTGCGAATTTTCATTCTGGCAAAGATCACGCGAATCCATTGGGTAGTTTTTGAGAAATCGCTGTTTAAAACAAAATAATCGCAGTTTTTGCCAAAATGGTTTTTCGGCCAAATCTCTAGCTTAAAGCAACGAATCCCAGCTAATAGGCACTGATAAAATGGGCAATTTGACCGCGTATTGATTGAGTATAAATAACCGAAAATTGTTCGTAGCATTTAGCAGTTATTTTGAAAAAACAGATTTTTTCGAAAATGGCCGTTTTTTGACCCCAAAAATCGTTTTTGGCTTATACTGACTTAACCCTGAGAGATAGCTCAAAGGTTGTAAAAGCAAAAATGTTCGTTTTTGTACCCTCTTTCCATCCATAACAACCAATCTGATGTATCGATTACCTACTGAGAGTATTATGCCAAAAATCGAAAATTTCCCATCTTTTCACCTAAAAATGCGGGACTGGTCCGAGAATGTTAAAGAGCACCAAAATAGCATATTTGGAAAGTTTCATCTACTTTCATAAAGAATTGAAGCCTGTAGGGTCAAATTTACACAAAAGGAAACCACCACCTTAAGTTGACCGTCAGATTTGGTTGGTCACAGTGGTTTTAGTTAAGGTTTCACGTTAATTAACGTCAATAATTAAGTTAAACTTTTTATAAATAAACACAGCAGGTCCTCCTCTTCAAGATAAGTCTAAAATAATTGGTACTTCTGCGGTTAGATTTTGCACTAGACTCAATTTTCTGACCTAACTGGGAGAGCTCGGCTCGTCCCTCAAGTATTGTGATCATTAATAGTTTAAGCTTCATTTTAAGCCTAATTAAAGTTCATGTTTAATTAAGTTAATTCATATTCTAGCTAACTAATTAATGAAAGTTAAATTAATTAAGTTTAAAGTTTAACTAAAATTAGTTTGTATTGGTTCTATAGCAAAAGGGAAGCTCTGCTTGCCCTTTCACTGAACTTAACTAGTTTTTGCTTAGCTAGTGTAATTCCTTTAAAGTTCCCAGTTTTGTAATATAAGGGACCCAGGAAATATCATGTTAGGATCTTTCTCTGAAAGATACTAACTGTTTTAACCCTTTTGATTCAGGTCTGAATCAGCGTTTACCAGTGCCTATTTGGATTTGGATCAAGCCTAGCCTGCCTGCCATTGGATCAGATCCCCTGCTGCCTGCCAGTCTGTGCTGCCTGCCTGGAGGATCTGCCGCCGCCCCCCTTTTCAAACCAGTTGCTTCCCTTCTCACCGGTGTAAGTTCCGTCAAGGATCCCCCGGACTCTCTCTCTCAAAACCAGAGCCTCAGAACAGGACTTCGTCAAAGGTCTTTAGTAGGAACTTTTCTTCTTGCTATACGGGATAAACAGTCTGCCAGGGCTGGACGGAGTGCACTGAACTTGGAACTCAACTGCTCAGGGCGATTTATCCGACACCCCTCATCAGGAACTTTGCAAGGGTGATTTATCCGATGCCCATATCATTAGAACTGCTTATCTACTCAGTGCACTACCGATCCCCCCTGGTTGAGGCTTGCTCGCTCGATCATCCACCGAAGCGACTGACCAGCTGTCCTTTGCGAACTTTCCGCCGCCTATCGGTATTGAGCGCCTGTTGCAAGACTTCAAACTTTCGGTTGTGGTTTGGAGCGGGGACCCCTGAAACTTTACCTAGAAGATTGATATAAATTTGGTTAAACTTTTTCATAAAATGCATTGTCTCAGTCTCTGTATCTCTTTCTACTTTTGTCAGTGTTGCTAAAACTCGCCTTGTTCAACTGAAACCTGTTGGGGAAATCCAGAATCTTGATAAACTTCTCAAAAACGTGCGAATTGACCTCTGGCCGCTTCCTTAGGCAGGAAGTTATATTAGGATATTATTAGGCAGGATATTAGCTTCTGGTTATCTGCCGAGCCATAGGTTAACAGAAGGTTAGCATCACTTGCATATTTGCAAAAGCAAGAATCCTGGCAACCATAGGTTAACGCGGGGGGTCTGTGGGGGGTCCAACCCGGACAAGGTACAAGCCCTATCGCCGTCGGGGACAAGGGATAACAAAAAATGGCCAAGGGGTAACCAAAAACAGCCTGAAGAAATTAGTTTTTACAGTAAAAGTTCAAAAAATTTCCGACGTCGCCGGTTTTTTTTAGCTAAAATGTTAAATTTTTTGGAAAAATCGGGCCAAATTTTGAAATGTTTTCCAGAAATTGAAGATTTTTTCAAATTATGACAAAACATTGCTAATTTTAATAAAATTAACGTTAATATTCGAAAAATTTTACATTTAAAATTAGCGTTAATATTCGAAACATTTTTTATTTTAATTTTTTCTTGAGCTACAAGCCCCCCTTGAAAATTTTTGTTCAAGGTACAAGCCCCCTCAAAATTTCTTGGGGACAAGCCCCCCCAGGACCCGACCCTATGTTAATGTATGTGCCGAGCAGGTAGTTGGAACTAATATCTAGTGCCCGGAAAAGGGCGGAAATCCGCGCGATATTGATTGTTTCTTTATAATAAAAGCATATAGGACACCACAAGCATATAGGCGGACCCCCTCAATATCCTGTCAGTTAGGAGAAGAATATAGTGATCCAGTGTTCAGAAACTGTACGAGACGAGCGATATATAATTAAATCATTCGAAATTTTGTAGGTTTCAGGTTCGAACATAGAGTTTGTAGGATAAACTTGTTAACTAAAGTTTTAAAGGGATAACTTGTGAATATCAGACTGCCGGTTAGGTCTAACTAAATAAATTAGGATAATCATCTAGGTACGAGCCTTAGGAGTTTAGTGGTTAGGTGTTTGTGTCTTGACTAGTATTTGGCATTGAGTTTGTGAGTGTTGATTTGTCGTATTCAGTTGTTTTCATCAGTATTTGTATCGATTTGTAATTGCCAGAACCGTTTTGTATTGCGCTGTTCACCTAACCAATCTTGTGTTGTACCTAGTTATTCTCTTTACTCACGGTCTGTATCACCTTATCTCTTTTTCGTCTGCACGTAACTGTTGTACATTAAACCCTAAAATTTATAGGTTCTGTAGTGCCTTTTGCTAGGAACTTAGGATTTAGTTAGGACTCAGTTTGGCTTTGCTTAGGGCCTTTTCGCGAATGGGTTAAACGAGTTAAATTTAACTCGATCCTTTTCGCGAATGGGTTAAACGAGTTAAATTTAACTCGCCGAGTTAAGCGGAGTTAAAGTTTTTAACTCTACGCTCATTCGCGAAAAGAGTTAAAAATTAACTCTTTTAACTCTACTCTTTTCGTGAATAACACGTGGAGTTAAAAACCTGCAGAGTTAAATTCAACTTTACCCTTTTCATGAATGGGTTAAATTTAACTCTTTTAACTCGCTCACGATATTTTACATTGAATTTTAACCCGCGTCTCAGCACGCGGGTTAAACGAGTTAAAATCTTCTATCCTTTAGGTTGTTATTGCCGCATTTTGCGCGCGTAATATAGCTTTAAAAATGGCAAGATAATCCAGCCAATGAAAGTGTAACACATAATTTCATTGGATGATTCAATGCTTCAAAATACTTAAGCATTTGCCAACATTCTGCTGAATTATTTACGCTAAAGCAACGAAATAGGCTACTTAATAAAATAAAAATAGATCGAACAAAATGTTTTAAACGTGCTGCATTTTTAGACATAATAATTAAATAAAATTAATTAAATTAAGATAATTAATTATCATTATAAATAGGCTCTAAATTATTTTTGTAAGTTATTTAACACCACCTATAAATGCAAATTTGAAGTGTGTATGAGAGCTGTCAACATGAAAAGCCGAATCAACGGGACACTACAGCTAACCGAAAGCTCAAGTTTTTCTCAAAAAGTGGAGCAATTAAAGCGCTAATTTTGCCATAAAATTTACTGTAAACTTTAAAAATTTTGAATTTTTGACTTTGAAAGGACATCTAGACAAATGTTACGCGAACTTAGCTGCAACTGGTTATGTTCATCAGAATTACAGTACAGATCAATTGTTATCCCAACTACGATTCTAAGGGTAACCATTTCAATTCAAATTTGAAATCTCTACTGAATTTTAATTAACAAACATTTTTATATTTAATTTTGCTTATTGCTTTTTTATATTTAAAATTTCATAAAGTTTAGTTGAAATTGACCAAAATTGTTCCAGCTTTCAGGAAAACCAAGCGAATCCTATTTTGCTGAAAATATGTACAGAGGTTTTTGGGCCCTGTCGTGGTCTCAGCAAACGAACATGATGCCTGTTTTTCGGCTCAACTATTCATTAGCACTTTATTGTAGGCTAAATTGCAAGCTTGCAAAAGAAACAACAAAAGCCTAGACCGAAACACTGTCTTTAGATTACTTTTCAGCGAACTCTGAAAATATACAACCTTTCATGAAAATCGTAAAAATCTTTGGTTGGCTCCCCTTCAATTGCAGTTTTATCCATGTCGTTAACCCCTTAAAAGCTTAAACTATAAAACTTTGCTGCAGATTGGTTAATAATTTGTTGAAACGGATCCATGCTAAATTTCAACAAAATCGGTTTAAAAACTGCAAGTGACACACAGGGATTGCCCTACATAGTACTGGATGACGATGACGCTACATTGAAGATGTAATAAATGTCTATTAATGAAATGAGTAAATATCTTCTTTTGTTGCTTTATTTTATTTAAAATTTTCCAAACGTAAAGAAGTTTTTTTGAAATTCTGAAATGGTGAAAAGTTGGGCATTGCGTAAGCAAAAATTTTATTATTATTTTAACTCTTTTCACGTATGCAGAAAGGTAATTTTAACTCTACCAGTTTTAACTCTTTTAACTCTATTCGCGAATGCACAGAGTTAATTTTAACTCTGCCAATTTTAACTCTTTTAACTCTTTGATTTTTAACCCTGCAGAGTAAAAAGAGTTAAAAACAGGCAGAGTTAAATTTAACCCTGCGCATTCATGAAAAGGGTTAAAAGAGTTAATTTTAACTCTACTCTACTCTACTCTACTCTACCCATTCGCGAAAAGGCCCTTAGAACTTTAGTTAGGACTTGGCTTATATCGCGCTGGAAGAGTTTCTACCGGTTTCATCTAACTGTCAGCTAGAGTGTGAAAGTTGCGGTACAGAGTCGACGGTTAGTTTTGAGCTAGAGGCATTCCAGTACTTGAGCGAAGAGACTATTAGTTTAATTCATCCTATTGTAGTTTGTGGGTGTCTACGCCCTTGGAACGTAGACCAGATTGTCCAGGGAGCTTACGAGGCAATTCCAGGCACTGAGAACTTTGTGCCTAAATATTTCCCCTGGAAGTGTGTCAGTTATACTGAGCAAGAGGTGTTGATCATCTGTCTGATTCCAGAAGGTACTGATCTGTGGGCATCTGTAGAACACGACAGTTGCTCACTAAACGTGTATTGGCCCTAAACGGAAACGGAGTCAAGAGGACTCGAAGTCACGGCCTAACGCGGACCTAGTCCAAAGGATCTAAGAGTCGACCGAGTCGTCTCGCCTGTTCGCTTCGCTGTTTAGTGCACAGTGCATAGTGCTTTTAAATCTAGGGTTGCTGAGAAAAGGGTGCCACCGACCCCGGTACTCTCTCAGCCTTTTCGACTTTCAGTTTAAAACCAGTGCTTACCAGTGCAAGCTTTTGGAGCCTCAGCTAATACAAATTTTAGTTGTTTAATATTACCCGTAGCACTACACATTCGTTAAAAATAGGACCTTTATATCCCGAAATCTTGGCGATATTTGTCGAAATGCGAGTAGTCTTATTGACTGTACTGCTGTTTTCTGTAGTAAAATCTTTACAATTATTTACTTCGGCTAAATATCGCCAATCTTCACGACAAATCGCGAAAAGGTCCTTTTTTATGAATGTACTGCCTAAAAATCACGAAAAGTGGCACACTTACACATGTTGTAGAACTAAGCACCGTGATCATAATGGCAGGGAAGCCGTACCTTACTGACGCATGGTTCGTGAGACTGGTCCATTTGAAATTTTTGGTACAGTTTGGACTGAGACTTGCCCAACGCAGACGCTAGCGACTAGGGTAAAACGGTGTAATAAGGAACACCTGATAATAAGGTACAATTTTCTGTATTATGTCACTTGACATGGGTAAACTGATTATTATGAACAAAGTATCATTTGAAAGCTCCATTTCTCCACTTTCTAATGACGTCTCGATCTTGCGGTATGTTCCATCCAAGCAAAAGATATTAACAATTATTTGAAAATGGTCATTTTTGGCTTTTTTAAAGTGTCCAGTTTTTTCAAATTTGGAAGATTTTGAATTGAGCTACTGGATTCATTTTTATGATTTATGCTGCAAGCCTTGCATTGTTAGAAGGAGCAATGTTTTAAAAGTTTTTATGTAGAATGTTTTAGTGTCGCTCTTTTTTAATAATTTTGCTGTTCGTTTGACCTAATTTGCGAGATGCCTGTTTTCAGGTAATAAGGGACAGCAACTTCGGACATTAAGAGACACTTTCGGGGTAAGTAGGGACAATTCAAGATATTAAGAGACAGTGCCGAATTTAAAATTTTTGGTGTCATTGAATACTTTCAGAGATGCCGCCACATTTTTCTTCTTAGACGGACCAGGTGTCGAAAATTTTCCTGCTCTCTGTACGGTCATTTCAAAATTGTGAGATCAAAGCAACTTGCCGACTCTGCGCTATTCTGGTCTATATTTCGGCGAAGGTCAGAGGCACAGATTTGAAAACCGTGCTATTTTGAGCTGATATTAGCTTAGGAGCTATTGTACTATTAAGATTGAGGATTAATCCCTTATCCGCGTAAAACCTCAAAAAGCGTCACGTTTCTCTAATCTTAAAACTTTAAAACGGCTGTATACTGAATGCAGGAAGCTTTTCCAAAATTTTGGCAACCAATTGGTGCGTATCGCACTAGCCTGTCATCGAGCAAAAAGCGGTACGGTTTCTTTGATGTTGTGCTCGGATAAATGTAGGCTTGACAGGCTAAGAAGAATGACAGGCTAAGGCCTGCGTGACAGGCTAACGTCTGGGATAGCACAGTGCTAGCTAAACTGGGATTTTGGAGACGGGCTGTTGAGACAGGGAAACAAAACACTCATAATATAAAAAACTATTGCTATTTCATTGGCTTTCACAGAGTATCATTTTATGTTATGCCAACAAGAATAGTAGCTAAAACAGAGGCATACAACATGGCGGGCTCATACAACATGGCGGGCTCCTAAAAATGGCGGGCTCCTACAAGATGGCGCCCTCTTTGTTCCCGCTTGCCCCCCCCCCTTCATTTCACACAGGTCCCCCCCGCCCTCCAATTCTTTTGGCTCTTTGCTGTCCCCTTCTTTCGGATCGTAGGGGGGGGAATTGTTCTTATAGGTGTAATAAGAGAGAAAGTTAGTTGGGGGTGGAATTGGAACAGTTGGTAAATGCTTGTATTTATATTTCGCTATTTGCCAGAGGTTTGGGGGGAGGGGGGTACTTCCCATAGTCGCAGTCCCAGAGGTTTTTTGGGGGTGGGGCTTGTTTCCATAGGTGTAATTTCAGAAAACGTTGAGGGTGGGTGTAGGATCAATAATTTGGAAAAATTTGTAATTTGAGAAAACGTTGAGGGTGGGCGTAGATCCCTCCAAATGTTTACATTATGGAAGGAAAAATTTGTTTTTTGGAATAAAAATAGAAAGAATTGTTTGAAAAAGTTTGAAAATTTGCGGGCGTAGATCCCTCCAAATTTTTACATTATGGTAGGAAAAATTTGATTTTTTGGAATAAAATTTGATTTTTTGGAATAAAAATAGAAAGAATTATTTGAAAACGTTTGAAAATTTGCTAAAACAATAGAAACGGCAAAACTTCCCCCCCCGCCCCAAACGTTGAAGGCCTCCTCCACAAACGGTGAGGGCCCCCCCTTTCACTTCCCATAGGCGGCTCCCCATGTTCCCAGGGGTCATTGTGGGGCGTCTTGTTTGCATAGGTGTAATTTGCGAAAACGTTGAGTGTGGTGGTAGGATCAATAAGTTGGAATAATTTTTACATTATGGTTATATGTAAACGGGAGAAAATTTTTTTCGGACAAAATTTTTTTTGGAATAAAAATAGATAGAATTATTTGGAAAATATTAATGGAGAGAATTATTTGAAAAAAAATCAAAAATTTGCAATTGGAGTATTTTGCATAAAAATAGAAAGAATTTTGTAGGGGAGGGTTGTGAGATTTTGCAGGAGGGTAGGGGGTCACCAGAGGTGCTGCGCTATAAAAAGTTGGGGTGGGGAGCCTCGGACATGGGGGGCCTCTGGCAACTGCGTTACAACTATGGTTTCATGTATGTGTTTTAGCTGCGTTGGTATATTCATTCTCTATTGGAATCGTCTATTCTTTGTTTGTTGGTTTTTGGATTATCGTCTGATGCCGCGTGTTAGTGGCCGTCCGAGTGTTCGTCGTGGAAACTCTGGTGGTGTTGGAATGGTGGAGTATGGTGTTCAAAAGATAGTCCAGAAATATACTGGTGGTGGTTGTCAAAAGTACAAGGTTGTTTGGGAGCCTAGTTGGGAGTCTCGTTCAAAATTGAGCGAATATGCTGATTTGGTTAGAGGCTAGTGGTGTTTATGATGTATTGTTTTGTTTGTAGTTTGTCAACTGTTCTGGTAATGGTATGATGAGAGGGGTTGAAGTTGATTTTATTTTTTCATAAGTTTGTGGAAAAGTATTGGTTATTGGTTTCTGTCAATAGTTGTCGTGTGAGTCCAGGGTTTTTTCAAATTCGGACCCGTGCTTTTCAGTGTGTTTTTCTAAGAAAAAGTGTGTTTTTCTAAGAAAATGTGTGTTTTTTCTAAAAATTGATTTTTCGCGTTTTAAATGCGTTTACGACTATTTTTACTACATATAGCCTATTCCTAGTTGGTTTTTGTCGTTCTAGCGATAAAAGTCAATAGATACTGACGTGTATGGTCGATTTGGACGAAATGAGCGCAATATCATCGAAAGAAAAGGAAAAAAGCGTAGTTGCAACGGGGGGTCTGGGGGGCGGAGCCCTTCAGAAGCTGAAAATTTTTTAAAAATCGGGAAAAAACCACAATGGAAACAATTGAACCTTTTGATTTTGTAAACCATATTTTCTTTTGAAACGGTGCTAGAGATTTAATGCAGCTTAAAGTAAATAATGTGGTAAACTAATATAATAATAAGTATGTACTTATATATATATACTATATATATACTTATACATATACTAGAGGATTACAAAAGAAAAAGGACACAAGCACAGAGGTAGGACGCCAAAGCTTTGAAAAAATGAATGAAAAGACAAGCGCGCCGCAGGCGCTAAATTTTTTCAGGAAACGGTCTTCTTATGTTCAAAACTTTTAAAGAAATTAGTAAAATTTTGCTTCTCAATCTCAAAATTTCGGTGTGTTTTTAAGTGTGTTTTTCTAAGAAAAAGCGTGTTTTTCTAAGAAAAAGTGTGCGAAAACACAGTAAAAAACACAAAAAAACCATGCGTGTGACACACTAGCTTTGACAGAAAAAAATTTTGGAGGGGGCAAGCGAAAAGTTTTTTGAAATTTGCGCTACAACGGAACCCAGTGGCGGCCGCTTTCAAGTAAAAGCTGGAAGTTTTGAGATGTTTGTTTTCTATTTAGAGCCACAGGGGAATTTTTTCGAAATTTTTAGCTGAATTTCTATTGTTTACTAAAAATTTTTCTTTTGCCTCCGATTTTGGTGGTGGGAATGGTTCCATGGCCCCCATCCCCTGGATAAGTGCGTGGTCAGATATAATGAAGGAGTGTGTACAGAGCACAACAATGATATAGAAGTTATGTGTTCTTCTCTCCGTTTCTCTGTAGTGGTTGCACGTGTAAGTGCAATTAGGAAAGCTCCGTGGTTTGATTCCTGGCGGAGCCAAATGTTTGCAGTAGTCTCCTAGAAGAACCTGTTATCCAGCCCCTTTTTGTTGTTGTATGTATCTGTTTTGGCTTGGTTAGATTGGCTGCTTCCTTGTTTTTGGTCCTTGTGCTGCTCGTTGCCAGCCTCTTTTAAGCGAGGGAGAGATGTACAGAGAGTACCAATGTTGTAGAAGTTATGTGCTGTTTTCTCTTGGCTCTGTCTTCGTGGTGTAGTGATTGCATTCCTAATTGCGTTTTTCGAGAGGTCCGTTGTTCTATTTCTGGCGAAATCAAGTTTTTGCAAGTGGTTGTGCTTGGTTGGGTTGATTTTGTATAAAATCGTGTTTGTGGTGAATGATTGTTTTATGTCCGTTGTGTTTTTCAGTTAGTGTTGGCTTTGTTTTGTGTTTAGAGTTTGAAGAAAGAGTTGCAGTTTCTGGTGGCTGTCTTAATTTTCCACTACCTGTTGTCCATGAAAATGATGCTCGTATGTGTTTATGACGTTTTAAGAAGTGTTTTATTGTTTATATCAGTATGTTGGGCTGGGCTTTATCTACTGGGGGGGCCCTTCATAAACACCCTTCCCCCCCAAAAATCGTTCCCCCCCAAAAAATCGCCCCCCCCCCAAAAAAGTGGGTGCCCCTTTTGGTACCAACTTTTGCCCTGAGAAAATCGCTCAGAAGGCCAAATTTTCAAACATTTTTCAGCCTCTTCGGAGATTTTTAGTCGATTTTTGCCTATTTAAGCGCTATTTTTGCAGTAAAAATTAACTTTTTTGACGATTACTATAAATATAGCGCTATTTTTAGCATGTTTTTGGAAAAATTTTGAAAAATTTTCGCCCCCCCCATAAATGACTCGCCCCCCGAGGGCCCCCCCAAAGAGCCCCCCCCAAGAAAAAATCCCTAGAATAAGCCCAGTTGGGTCTG
Source organism: Trissonchulus latispiculum (assembly GCA_030248195.1). Lineage (NCBI taxonomy): Eukaryota > Metazoa > Nematoda > Enoplea > Enoplida > Ironidae > Trissonchulus > Trissonchulus latispiculum. Next base: position 3,223 of record JASAND010007744.1, on the reverse strand, counting down.
GGTGGGTTGTGTTACTTTGAAGTATCGAACTATTGGTTTGAGATGCTAAAAATTTATGTATGAAATAGGTTTTTGCTTTTATTGTTCGTTTTTGTTTGTTAATTTGGCAAACAAATACATGTGTTTATTGGAGATTGTTGTTTAATTAGTTCGTTTTTTAGGGAATTTTTTGTTGGGTTTTTGTTGGATGGGCTCTGATGGGGCTTTTTTTAGTTTGGGAAGGGTGGAGGGGTTTTTTTCTTATAAAATAGTAAAATTGTATTAATTTTATACTAATTGTTAAAAATACGCCTATATATAGTGTACAAATTAGTAAAAAATGACTAAAATTGTAGTGTGAGGCTAGAAAATTGTTAAGGATTTTCGGTTTTGACCTTTTTGTTTGCAGAGGAGGCGTAAAGTAACATTTACCAAAATTTTTTATTTTTTTGTAATGGGCTTGATTGTTTTTGGGGGGAGGATGTGATTTTGGAAGGGCATGCTATCATTTTTCCCTCTTCCTCCGTTAGAATTAAGTTTTTTGTTTTAATTAAAAATGTTGTATTGTTTTGTGATTACGTTAAGGGATAATGTGGTTTTTTATTTTCTTTATTTTAGTTGTGAATGGTTTGAACGTGGAAGAGGAAATTAGATCTGCTGGGACACGATGTGCTGTTCGTGCTATTGTTGCCAGTGTGACTGATGAATTTCAAACGCTGTACAAAGTGGTCTGGCACAATTCTTGGGTTGACGTGAATGATTTGGGCAACTGTCAGAGACTGATTGCAGGTATGTACATAATGGTAATTGTAATATATATTGTTTTTGGTGGTTTTTTGATTCTGGTTAATAGTATTAATTTTGTAAGAGATTAGTTTTCGTTATGTTTTTGTTTTATTGTGTTTGTATGTGTTTTTATTGTTTGTTTACTTTCTGTTGAATGCGTTTTTAAAGGGTTGTTTTATTTGGTTAGTGCTGTCTATTTGTTCTTTTTTTGTAGAATTTGAGGAAAGAATCAGTGGACGCAGTAGACGCCGGAATAATAATAGTGGAGATGCTCGACGTGGTGAGCGTGGAGGAGTCAGCGGAAGAGGTGCTGGTGGTGGCGGAGGCAGTGGAATTGGTGGTGGCGGTGGTGAGAGAGTGATCGGAAGAGGTACTGGTATTGGCAGAGGCAGTGGAATTGGTGGTGGCGGTGGTGAGGGAGTGAGCGGAAGAGGTCCTGGTGGTGGCGGAGGCAGTGGGATTGGTTGTGGCGGTGGTGAGGGAGTCAGCGGAAGAGGTGCTGGTGGTGACGGAGGCAGTGGAATTGGTGGTGGCGGTGGTGAGGGAGTCAGCGGAAGAGGTCCTGGTGGTGACGGAGGCAGTGGAATTGGTGGTGGCGGTGGTGAGGGAGTCAGCGGAAGAGGTCCTGGTGGTGGCGGAGGCAGTGGAATTGTTGGTGGCGGTGGTGAGGGAGTCAGCGGAAGAGGTGCTGGTGGTGACGGAGGCAGTGGAATTGTTGGTGGCGGTAACGTTGGTAGTGTAGGGATCAGCTCTCTAGGAGGCACATCTGGTAATGGAAACGGTTCTGGTGGAGAGCATAGTCGTCCACGGAGTTCTGGTAACGTTAATGGATTGTTTTTTGATTTTGTATTTTCAGAGGAATAATGTTCAATTGTATTTGTTTTGATTTTTGAAGTTTTTTTCATTTTGGGCTATTGTGTATTTGTAGTAATTTTCTATGTTTGTTTGTATTTATTTTTAGGACAATTTTTACATATATTTGTTGTTATTTTTTAGATTTGAATTTGTCTGGTTTTCCAGGAAGTCCTGGAAACGAAGCAGGTAGTTAATTTCTATTTTTTCTAGAAAATTTCGGCTAATTGTCATGGGGTAGGAGGGATATATTTTTTCGGAGAGGGGCGTGTCAAAGCAGGAAGGTATAGACAGTTTGGTTTGATGTTGTGTATATGTTTCTTTAGGTTTTTTAAAAGTTTACTTAGGAATAATGATGTGTTGGTTTGGGAAAGTTTTTTGTTAAATGCGAAAGTATGTTTTGTGGATGTTTTCGTCCTTATATTGGCCTGACAAATAGGCATAGTTATAGTAGGCTGTGATAAGTTATGAAGTGTTTTTCCTTGTTTTTCGTTATGTGTAAAATGTTTTTTATTTTTTAATTTGGTTAAGTATATATGTGAAGTATAAGTTGTAGCAGGAATTTTAGATTTGCTAATTTGGTTAACTATATATATGAAGTATAAGTTGTAGCAGGAGTTTTAGATTCGCTTAAGTTCAATTTTATGTCTGTGTGAAAATTCAGATGTGTAAGTAAAGTGAAGGTTTTTATGAGAAGAGAGAAGAATTAGTGTACTGAGTGCTACAGAAGGCGTTCCTTAAGTGTATGATATGATTTCTTTGTTGTTGTTGTTTTTATTTATGTTATTGTTGAGGATTTTTTGTTGTTTATATAATTTTTTAGGTATTAGTGTCAGAGGAAGGCCGCGAAAGTATTCAATCGATGGCTTGGACGAAGCTCTCTCAGTATACTACAAACATCAGGGTCATATCACACTGAATGAAATTTCTGATTTGGCCGTTATTCCAGTTGGTAGTTTGGTTCACAGGAAGAGGTCGTTTGATGCTTCTCAGTCCAGTGTTCCGGATGCATCTTCGATTGGAGGTATTGATTATTTGTTTTTTGTGTTTTGTTCTTTGTTCTGTTTTCTTTGCAAAGTATTAACGTTTATAATGATATGTATATGTTTTATAGATCGGTTAAAGATTTTTCTTGTAAAGTTTCTTTCAAATTTTTTATAGATGTTTAATCATTTAGTTTAACTATTTTAAATTGTTCATTTGTTTAGTTTTTAACTTATGGAATGGTTAGCAAATAGGCATAGGTAGCGATGAATAAAGTAACATTTTATGATAGTAGTTTAATACGGTTATGATTTGTTATGTTTTGTATGTCGTTTTTTCGTTATGTGCCAAATGAGATCAAATTTAAGCTGAGACTCGTTAATGTTGGCTAAATTTCGAATTAGGGCTTTTGATTTTTGTTTGTGAGATTTCGATCATCAGGTGGATCACTAGTGTAGTCAGAAAGAATTTTCGGGGGGGAATGCCAAAATTTGGTGGGGGGTCTGGGGGGCGGAGCCCCCCAGAACTTGAAAACATTTTTAAATTTGTAATATCTGAGGAAATTTTTCAAAGCATTCTTTGAATTTGAAGAAGCGAAATGAGGTTCAATACGTTGTCTTGC
>JASAND010007743.1:0-27798 GCA_030248195.1 Trissonchulus latispiculum | reverse complement strand
ACTATATAATAGTAGAATCAGTTAAAGTGGAAGTCATATCTAGTTTAATACGCGATCTGTTCTGAATCTAATTTCTTGGAACGTAACAGGCAACACCCTCATTCCTATATCCTTGTTTGAGAACTCTGTTGGCTTCAACAGCATTGATCGTGTAGAAGTGATCCGTGGCTCCAGGACTCCATCGACGATAGAGCGGTACAGTGCCAGGACGCTGAGTAGGATAGCAGTAGCCAGCAATTCCCTCAGATTTGTAACCATGTTTGCCCACTTTGCCTCTCTGAGTCGTTCCGATTTCCTTAGCATTCCTGGTATAGAAGTGATCGCCCACATTATGTTTGTAGTACCGATACAGCGGGGCAGTACCTGGATACTTCTTCGGATAGATGAAGTAGTTTGTCTCCAATCTCCATCCAGCTCTACCTCGACCGAGCTCCTTGAAGTTGGATGTGTAGAAGTGGTCCTTCGATCCTGCGTTCCAGTATCGATAAAATTTAACCGCCTGAGGCTTAGGCTGAGGCTTAGGCTTAGGCTGGGGCTTTGGTGCTGGTTTTGGTGCTGGCTTTGGAGCAGGCTTTGGAACAGGCTTATGCTGAGGCTTCGGTGCCGGAGAGCACACATCGAAACAGAAATCCCATCGCTGTGAAGGATCTGTGGTGTAACACCAGGGCCCTCCAACAGCATTATCAGGATTTCTGCAGAAAGTGTTGTCGCCAAGTTGCACACCTTTCCAGTGCTGATGTGGGTCCTGCTCAGACCATTTTTGACAGGCTACCCCTGAAGCAGTATCCTGCTTCTTGCCTTGATATATTCCTGGAGCCGCACATTCAGCAGTATCCAGCCAGCATTTCCGATTGCTGTCGAAACAGTCTTGAACAGCTGAAATAGAATATAGTGTTGCAAGTTGTGGTGTTGACGCTCTGCGACGCTATAATTAAATTCTTGACTAAATTTCAGGAAACCTTAAACACAGACTAAGAAATCATTCACATGGGACTTTTTTATAAATTATTACTGATTGCTAGTGATTATCATAGTAATTACCAATTACCATGCAAAACCTTTAAAGTAAACTTTTAAAGTTCATTGACTTTCCAGTGTATACTAAATGGAAGAAGTGTTCGGAACTATAGGATAATGAGGAGGGAATGGGGGGTGCGACGAAACAGGGTAGACCGCCTCAGCGAAAACGGAAAAAGGGCAGACGCTCTCGTACAGAAAGGACAAAGAGTTGACCTCTGAACGATTTTTATCAAAATTTTTGTCATTTTTTCGCAAATTCAGCCGGCTTCGGACTGAGACTGACTGAATCGATAGATTCAGTTTAAGTTTACTGCTGTCGTAATCATAACTTCTGACAAAGGAAGCCAAAACAAGTCAACAGAAGTAACGTTAAGTAATATCCCCGATGGATGGAACCCTAATCGGTAAGGCAATAATTACTACGACTTACTTGCGGCATATATGCTGCCATATGATGCACACACAACAACTGCAATCGTCCATAGATGCACCATGATTGGTAGTGAAGTGAGGTTCACGAAGGAGTACTGATTTGAGTACGAAAACGGACGCATATAAATAAGTCAATCGATCTCACTAAGCGGCTTTGCAGCTGACATCTCTGTCACGAGATACAGCGAAAATGCAGATAGAATTCTGACTATCTATTCCTTACAGAATGTCAGATCACTACGCTAAAATTAAGCTCCTATCTCTGAATATAGGCCCAAAATTATTGAACGTGAAGCCGCACATCTGTTGTTGCATTGACAAAATCAAACACCAGTTAAGGTAAAACAAAAATTGGTTAAAAGTACGGTAGGAAAATTTCCGCATTATTAATTTCAGTATTATTGCAGTAGTTGCAAAAAGTAGGAAAGTATTCAGTGATAGTTCACAAGTTACTAAGTATTATATGCAAATTCGATGGATAATTTAAAGATAATATCATCTTGTATGACTTATGTTGGTCTGAATAGTTTTTTCCAGTTGTGCTCAACAAAATTTTTCTACTATAGTGTTCTGATACCAAATTGTACTAACGAGTAAAAGCTGTGTCAGTTGGTCGTATTCAAACTCAGAGGAATGAAATGCTGAAAAAGGTCATAGCGGGTGCTTAACAATAAAGTGCTCATAACCTCATTCATGACTAACTGTTTGGTGTTGAAAAACAAGTTCAATGTTTATATATCAACTTAATGGAAATCGTATTGTTGGAAATTGTGGCGAATACGTCTGTGGTGTAGACAAAGGGTTGTGGTATTGCTTTGGAATTGGAGCAAGAAATAGGAGTTTATATCATTCTTTTTAACTTTTATTTGTATTTATGTATGTGTATTTGTTAACTTTTTATTCAGTCGAGATTTATTTGTCCATCGCGATACCAAAGTCAAAGCAGTGCGCCAATTTGATACTGACTTATTTTTATTTTATTGAGTTGGGTTTGAGCTTCGGTTTTTGCCAATGACATTGTGGCTCAGTTGTTTAGAGCTTTTGCTTGTTAAACCTGAATATATATCTCGGGTTATTGATGTTTTGGACTCTTGCAAATGTACAGCTTCATTCCAATCGAAAAAATTTCTAACTACCTAAGGCTGTCATGATAACTGTTCTTGAGAAAACATTATTATTGTTTTCAAGTTGCAGGTAGCAGAGGATTACATGCGTCTTTTAGTGCTTTCATAGAGATCGGCTCAAATTTATTTACCTTAATCTAATTGCAAGCGAGTACTCACTCACTGTGATTAAGACAATATGGGTAACATTTTAAGCATAACATTAGGAACCTTGCTACCAGACTTTTTAGGTGATCTACAAATTTAGTCATCACACTAATCTGCTTGTCTAATCTAATCTCTAATGTCATAACTTGGAATGGTTTTATTATTTCATATGTCAATGTCCTAGAACCAGGGTGTATTAACGTTTCGGCAGATAGCAAGCGACATCTTCATCAATATATCCTTGTTGCAGAACCTGAATGGCTTCAGTTGCATTAGTAGTGTAGAAATGGTCTTTTGCTCCCTTGCTCCATCGTCGGTACAACGCGACAGTCCCGCAGTGCGGATAGGAGTAGCAGTATCCGGCAATTCCTTCCGATTTGTAGCCATCATTGCCCTTCTTTCCGTAGTCAGTAACTCCGTTTTCCGTCGCATCAGTAGTATAGAAATGATCTCTTTTTCCACCGCTGTAGTATCTATACAATGGTACAGTGCCCAGCCTTTGTTTCGGATAAATGAAGTCGCTTCTGTCCAGTTTCCAACCATCTTTCCCATTTCCTAATTCGCTGAAGTTGGATGTGTAAAAGTGATCAACAAAGCCGCTGTGAAAGTAGCGGTAAAATTTCACCGATCGTACATTGGGCTGAGGCTGAGTTTCAGCGTCTAAATAAAAACATTAGATAGGTTTCATCACAAAATATGTAGTATTTCAATTGCAGCACGCAATTGTAAGAATTCAGTTGTCGCTTGCAAAAGTTATTAGAATAAAACACTCTTTTCTCTTTGGAAATCATAATAAAAACGAAGAAGAAACAATATTATTTGCATGAGTGGAATTGCCATTTTACCTCTTATCGGAGGATACAACTCAATTTGGGTATGTTTTCACGTGTCGGTACTGTTAGAACTTATCTGTGCAACGAAAGCAACGAATGTGATATATAATGGGCGATTTCCTTTGCTTTCAATTTTGACTATTTCCAACATCACCGTTATCGAGTATTTTCCAGGTGCTCAGGAGCTCTTCACCCAACCCCCAATCTACAGTCTAAATTTCCGCCAAATCGGCCAACCCTAGCATAAATGAAAGCGTTTGACTTTAATTTTGACCATTTCTTGACTGGTTTTCGCCATTTTGGACTTCTTTGAGGCTCCGTAACTCATGTTTGCACTTCACTCCACCCAAAATAGGATGCAAATCAGTCAACCTAATCCGTCAAAAGTCAATCAGATAGAGTCAACCCAATCAAAAGTTAGAAAGGGGACACAAGCGACCTTTTTTGGTAAGAAGCGGCAACCCAATAACGGACATATACAAATGAAAGGGTTGCCTTTTTCGGTAAAAAAAGCGAGAGCCCAAAAACTGGTGCTGAAGGTGATACCGCTGCTTGAGACGACATTTTTGTGTTGATCGAAATATGCTTTGAAACAAATTATGTGCAGTGGGGAATGTACAATAATTTTCAGTCTTTCTTAATTTAGCCATTCATTCGTTGAATGCTTTTATTTTTTACATCTTTGTAAGTTCGATGTTGTAAGTTTATGTATTTAGTTTTTAGGACGTAACAGAATGCAAATCCGATGTTTGTCCAAGTCAGTATTTTGATTTGTAGCATCTTTTAACGATTTCTACATTTTATCCGAATGAGAAGTTGACTTTAAATAACGAAGCAAGGCAACTATCCGTTTGTCGTGGCATCGTTTCGACTGCTTTCTTCTAAATCAATGATACCTTACATCGAAGAATCGTGGAAAAAAGGTTACCAATTTTTGCCAAATACATCCACCGATCTGACCTTAGCGTTTGGTTGATTGCATTAAGTTATATGAGCTTAATCACGTAAATAACGCATTACGTAATTACGTTAGAAATTTAGTAATGACATCTTACTTGTGGCAAACACACGCACTCGCGCTGACAACAAGACGAACAATAGTAGTCGCCACATCGTAAATTGATAATACCATGGAAAAGTGATAAAGAAAAATTATTAGACGCTTTATTAGCTGCAACAGCTTGAATCCGAACATTCCCAGACTAAAGAAATTGGTGAAAAGTGTATTTTTCTACTTCCCCTATAAGCCGTGCCAAAATCAAATGATCAGTGCTAAGCTACTGATACCATAACTTCTGATATATGCAAGTGCTAGACGATTTCAATATAAATATGTTAGAACCGTAAGTTCACGCGTTTAGAAAGGAAAATTATGAAATTCCAACTTGGTACTGAATCTTCAGGTTCGAAAACAAAGATAGCTAATCGAAATTAAAGACCACATAAATGACATTTTCAGTTGTACAAATGAAATGCTTTGAAGTGAAGTGCGCTTTCCAGAACAAATAAATCAACAGCTTCTTAATGCTAAGGTTTCACTTAATAATGGTTGAGAGAGCACCAGTGTTTGAATCGGCAGTTCTGGAGGTCCGTGGCTCGATTTTAGCCAATTTACATCCAAGCAAGATTCTCCGGATAGGTAACATCAATTTCATATTTGCTGAATTCAACTAAATACTTTCTGTAGAGACAGCTTACATGAATTCCTGAATTTGGATTTTCTTTTCAGTCCTATCAGCGTATTTCCAATCGTGTTGCGAGCTTCCGCAAAAATAATAATTTGCCAAACGAACGGCATTCCTTAATTGTTGGAGATAATTTCCTAAGTCGTTGCCGAAATAAAATCAAAGGCCTATGCGTAGTTAAAGGAGCTTTGTGTCGTATAATGGTAAGATTATCGATTTTGTGGATAACTGTGGTTGTAACTGTATATTCAACAGACCTCTTGAACAGACCAATTGTTATTAAATTTATGAGCGTTAATACTAGGCTTGCCTGCTAATAGCAAAGGATATACAGGGAACATTAACAGCTTTTTCCTGCTGCTCTTATGTTTGCTCAACCCTCGGTTTTGCACGCAAACTCCACGCAAAACATAGACTTTTACATAAATGCACTTCTTCTGTGCTTTAAGATGGGTAGTATATGATTTGTACGTAGAATTTTTAGAAAAACTGTTTCCTAGGGTAAATTACGTATATATGCTAAACCAGTCTTTCTGATTTATTTTCTTACAAATCAAAACCGGTAATGATCTGCTTTATGTTTCAAAAGTTTTAATCTTACAGCTGACATGCAGCAATGTGAAAAGAAAGCTTGCTTTTGAGCTAGTTCTGATTAATAGCCCAGTAATTATAAGATTGCACCGAAGGATGGCTGAAGAATAGGAGAAAACATCAAGACCAGAAACATGTGATTCTTCATTTTAAACAGTTTCGCAAGCGACAGAATATTTCGGAAGATGACTCTTATGTGTTGAGATTTTAAATTTTCACTAATTAGTCTGATAGGTTTCAGGCATTTTGTTGATAGTCAGATAAGTTCTTGCAAAAATATTATTCGGCTGCGCAGCAGGCCTACAATTTATAAAAATGTTCCTCTAGTACCATAAGCCTTTTGCAAAAAATATTGCTTGTTCTAATGCAGCCTGATAAACTAATTTTATAATAAAAATTGGTGTACAACTATTAATCTGACAAAATAGTTTGTTTCTATCTACCCAGCTTCCGTAAGAGCGTCAGTATGGACTACATTTATCGATATGTGTGTAGTACATTCTAAATGTGAACTACATTTAGGTAATACGGGTGCAATTTCCCGTTTAACTTATTTTTGCTGTAAAGGCTACTGTAGCTTACAGCCTATTCAACTAATTACTGTTGCTCTCCTACTTTCTCTTTATTTGATTGCGCACATTGAAACGGGAGCATATTTGGAAGGGGTTATAAACATTAAGCATGGATATTAGCAAATTGAATATATCGTTCTAGTCTCTCACGTCTTTCAATGGAAGACAATAATTTGCTTTGTTATGCAAGTGAAGACCTCAACAGAGAATTAGCTGCTTTCCAAAGCTAATAATTCAATGTTTGACATAAAGTAATTAATTTAAATAGAGTCATTAGCATGGAAACATTTTACCTAAATTAAACAACCAGGAAAGATGGATTGGCAACACTTGTGTTATCATGGTGGCACTTAAACCTAGGCTCAGGCTCTCTCATCACCGCATTTACTTACCAGCTTATTTATACGGTAGCAGCCATGACAGGTAATAGCCGGCTGGCTAGATATGCTGAGAATACTACAATTCACGGAATACAAGACGTGGTGAGTACAACCAGCAAGGTGGTCCGAATTATTTGGTTGCTTGCCCTGCTCGCGTGTTTGGCGATTGTACTTTATCAAATCACCACAGCAAGCCTGGAATTCTCCAAGAGTCCGACCGCATTTGCCGCCAAAAGAGTGTATTTGGACCAGTATCCAAACATCACGATTTGCTCGCTAGAGTGGATAGACTTTCATAAGCTGGAACAGTTGGGATTTACTGAAGCCACAATTGAATATATGAACAATCTAATACTTGGGGCATATGAAGCTCAGAATGGGTCAACGAGACAAGCCTTTCTTGATTTAATGAGCCAACATCAACTACATACAATAGATCAGTTGATACTGAAAGCGTCTACTGGGTTTAAAGAAGTTATAGAAGTAAGGGTTGGTACCTTATCAAGCATTGGAAAGTTTGCCAGCGAGCATGGGCTTTGCTTTCAGTTGGTGAGTCGTAACTACAAAAGCCAACACTCCAAAATGGACTACAGTGAAAGAAAGGGTCAAATGGAGCTGAACATCACCGATACAGAATGTGCATATCTGATTATTGGTGACAACGACGACTCCTTTAACCCAGTTGAACTGAAACTACAGGATTTTTCCTATTCCATTTCTTTCAACTTCCAGCAACTCACTCTGCTGGACAAGGCACGAGAACCATGTAGGAAGACAATGGACAAACAACGGATGCCATGCACCAGAGAATGTTTGGAAGAGTTTGCAAGATGTCAACATGGTTGCAACTACTTCAGAGCTGGCGGTACTTTTAATTTGACAGAATGGTGCGATGGTGTCCTAAATTATGGAGAGGTTTTTGAAGAAAAAACCCGTAATAACGAAGTGGTTGTCAACGACGAAGGCGAGGAACGCTACAGCTACAGCTACAACGATGAGGACACAGGCGAATATTCAGAAGACCCTGTCTGCACTAAACTGCACGATACTTGTTTGGAAACTTGTGAGCCCTACTGCACTTACTGGGAATATCAAGTGGAAACAAGAACCGATAATGGAGGAGATAAAGGAGTTGTGGAAATTAAGCTGGCCAAAGGGAATCGATACATTCAACACCAGGAAGAATACTATCTGTACACGAATACTGGATTTGTCAGCAATCTGGGAGGAATTCTGTCGCTGTTCACGGGAGCATCTGTCCTATCGATGGTTCAGCTATTCATATTTTGGATCATTCAACCTCACTGCAAAGAGGGTAATACCTGACAGAATTTGAAAACACAAAAGAAAATATGAATTTAATCAAACACTGTCGAACAGTGAATGTTTGATCTTATTCGTTCAGCCAATAGATCAGCACTATGAACTTTGCTAATAAAATTTGGTTAAAAATATGCGCTGAAGTGTGTATTTTTATTGTTTTAAAATATGTTCAATTTAATTCATGCCAATTAAATATTATACTGGGTTACGGATATTAATCAATTGCAAATTAATAATTAATCTCAAAGTGAAGACGAAGAGTCTTTTAAATTTTCATAATAAGTTTCCGCATAATTATTTGCAAATCTATGTCAGTCTTGCAGCACCGTTTACTATCTTCGGTTTCTCATGTTTGCTTCGTTTGGTTTTTTGTCCTCCAAAGAACATTTGTCGCATGGGTACTACACGACGAGTTTAAATATTGAGGTATGTTGCTCAGGACCTGTTGGGTAATTGGCATTAGGCCCGTGAAATTCGGATACTGATGACAACGACGAAGCCACAGCAAGCGTGGTCCAAGGTCCGACTAGAATGCGCTAATGTTGTTTCACTTTGGATTAGAAGGTTTAGAAAACACAAAGGTCATTTATAATATCTGGCAATTATACTCTCTTGGTATTATTCTTACTCTTTTGTGAAGAAGTTACACTGAAGACCTCGTTAGCTAAATACGTAGTGCTGACAGCTACGTGATTTTACATTTACTGACCATTAAAGAATTTAGTTAATGCTAACTAATGACCTAAATTCACTTTGACCTCAGTGCAATGTCCCTATAAGGGCACCCAAAATTGGTGACAAATGCTCACATTGATCAATAACTCCAATCTAATTGGTCAATTTTGCACATTCTCCGTAACATATCATTAATACGTAAATTGTCAAAATTATTTCACAGCAAGAGATTGCTATAGTAATTAAGTTGTTCACGTCAACAAACACGAAATTGTTGCTTCGGTGGACACCAATATCCAAGACTTCTCCGAAATCGGACTTGGTTTCCATTCCAACATGAGCTCCATGGTGACCAAGGCGATACAACACATCCTATTAATACAGAGCGACAATTAATAATAGTGTCTTTCTACTCAACTTTCAACTACATCAAGTATGTAACAATCGTATAGTAGGAATTTTGATGAAACGGCTACCGATTTGCAAGCAAACGCTTGTGACTTGGAAATGCAAGCAAATCGATTAACTAAGCCATACCTATATTCAAAGTAGTTACCAGTAATTTGTAGTAATTTAATAAACTGATGATTTCCAACAACAAACTACTGGCAACTCAATTTGTTAATTACTTACAATTTACAAAATAGTTCTAAATTTTTAATTTACTATTGTAAAACACTCACTCACGTATAGCATATAGCGTATCCAAGTAGAATGTCTCAATACTAATAGACATCCAAGCTAGTCCGATTATGCCATTTTCAATAATGTCATTGGCTCGACAACAGTACAAACACTTTAGAGTATTCACAACCTTCAACTTTAATGGCAATTCACGCCAACTTTCTCTTAACCTTTAAAGGCCTCCAATAAATAGAAATAATAAAGTGCTGTGATTTAGCCTGTCAACGTGAACTTTTCAGACTATTTGACATGTGCGAACACCATTGCTTACCTCTATAACATGGAAACACATTGCAATACTGTTCGTGAACCAGATACTTGGGGCAGTTGTGGCTTGAAATTTCTTCCATGGAAATTCTGTATCTCTGCTGACTACCACGACCGCATCTTCGGCTACAGGGGGAAAGCGTGACCAGGGCCGGTAGTAACAACCTTAATAAAACAAACGGTTTCAGATTACATAACTATTCGTTTTGGTTTTGCCATTGCCTATTTAATCGTGTTTTACAGCTACCTCTCAACGTATGTATTTTTGAAGGAAAGGAAATGCAAGAAGAGGATATTGAAGATTTGGATTTTATGACAATCTTTCAGAAATTTTAAATGCGTAGTTGTCGCATTGTTTATGGAGTATGAGGGTCATTTTCGCTAAAGTCTGCATTTATATAGTTGTCAACGTTTTAACTAAAATTTTCTAGTTAGCCTAAAGCCGCTTTGCTGCTTGTGTGCTTGTGCTGGGTTAGGCTCGAAGTCGAAAAAAAAAAAATAACACAATTAAAACTTTTTTTTTGATTTTGATCGACCTCTTTTGAAAAACGTATACACATCTCTCCTGATTGCTTTGTTACTGATTGTTGGTTGCTTTCGAGCATTCTGTACTGAATTAAACGACGTGTCTTAGCTTCAACTGCTCCTATCATCACAACTGGCGAGGCTGCCAGGATTCCTGGCTCCTGGTTGCGTGGACCGATTAAAGTTGGTGTCAATAGCGGATGCCATTTCAATTCTGGAATTGGGTTTTTTCCTGAACTGCTAAATCATCTAGTGGGAAATTGAAAACTGCTTATCCGACAGACAGAGCGGTGGACGATAGAAGAACTGACTAACAAGAAGATTTCGTTGGAAATGTTCCATGCTGTAAGTGAATAGTTGCAAGTTTGAATTTGGGTAGCCATGCGAATTTTATATATCATAAAGTCAGTATATGCCTCGTAAAATAGGATTGCGCGAATTGAAATCACTTAATTTGGATAATTTATTTCGTGAATCCTCTGATTCTGATTCTGGTAGTAGTGCAAATAGTCCGGAACCAGGGTTGAATGTAGAAATGGCTTTTCAAAATCAAGACTTATTACCTCTGCTCAGCTTGGCTACTCATGGTTTAAATCCGTTGAAAGGGGACGCCGACCAAGATCTTAATGAGTACTTTTCTAACTTTGAGCGTGTTGTTTTATCAAATGGCTGGAATGATAATGATGAAGCAAAAAAACGTATGCTTTTGAGAGTTTTAACCGGACGAGCCGCAACAGTGTTTGACACGTTTCCTGAAGCTGTTAAAAATGGCACGTACACCGACATTAAGCAGCATTTATTAAACAAATTAACTTCTGTCGGCGATCAAGCAATTTATTGGAATAAATTGCGCGAACGCCGACAAGGTGAAGCAGAAGGTGTAGAGGATTTTAAAACAGAATTACTTAAGTTTGCCAAAAGAACTGAACCAAATAAAACTTACGATGAGCTGCAGTCAATGGTTAAAAACCACTTTATGTATCAAACCCGTCCCGAAATTGCGAAAGCGCTTCTTAGACGCGACCACCCTACTTTAGATTCTGCTGTTGAAGCAGCAAAGAGGCAAGAATATGTCTTGTCTGCTTTTCCAGATACCCAAAACGCAGCAAAATTACAAGTGAACGCGCTAGTCACGCAAAACGAAAAAATCGTATCTACTCTCAATGATATTCAAGATGCTGTTGCTAAATTTAGTAGCGCACACGTGTCGGGAGAAAACGTCTGTGCAATCCAAACTTCAGATTTTACCGGGCAGCGGTCCTCCGAGTTAGAAGCTATCAAGAAGCAGATGAGCGAAATTACAAGGCGCTTGGATAATTTGGTCATGCGGAATAATACTGGAATTCGGTGCTACTCTTGTGGTGGCATCGGACATATTGCACGTTCGTGTCCGAACGCAAATGCTTCGACAAACGGTCGAGGCCGCATGCGATCTGCCTTTCCCTTTAATGGCAGTGGTACACGGCACCCCCTCGGAAATAACAGAAATTTGGGAAATGGGAGACAGCCGCCTCCGGGGGACCGAGGCGGCTGGTAGGAAATCGACCAAAGTCGCTCCCCAATAGCAATTCTATTTGTGATATATGTATAGACATGCATCTAAGAGTTAATTCTGTTAGTAGTACTTTGTCGGAAACGTCAGCACCATTTTTAGTTGAATGCTCAATAGGAAATTTGATTACCAAAACTTTGATCGATACCGGCTCCTCAATTAGTTTATTATCTCTAGAATTTTTCAATTCGTTGCCCCAGAAACCGCCGCTACAAAAAGCCTGTTGCAAACCTATTGGGGTTACCGGGGATCGTCTTCGAGTTGTCGGAGTTGTCACTTTACCAGTTGTTCTAGGAGAGGAAAAGTTTATGATACCTTTTGTTGTAGTAGCCGCAATGACGTATGACTGCATTGTAGGCATGAATCTTCTTCAAAATTATAATTCCTTTTTAAAATTTAGGTCTAGTCTTCAAAGTAAATCTCATTTCTCAAGTTCACCTTCAGTATTGCAATCCAACCCTTCTTACGCTGTCACTGGAGTTTACCTTAGTGACTGTGTAACAATACCTCCTTTCACGGAGGCAATTGTTCGGGGGAAAATTTACGGTTTGCCCAAAGGACGAGAACTTTATTTTGAACCAACATTGAAGAAACATGGGGCAAAACCGGAAGCTGCTGCCGTTTCACCAACGAATGGAAAAATTCCGGTTTTGATCAACAATGGTACATGCAAACCAATTAAACTTCGTAAGGGTACTTGTTTAGGAACAGTTGATAACTCTATTTTTTCAATTAGTTCCGTATCGACTAGTACAGCACCTCAAAACAGTGATGCTAGGGTAGGAATGTCTGATTCGGCATGTCTGCCGGTGGGAGTTTCCCTGACTGAAGCAATAACTACTTTGCACCCACATGAAATTCAACTATTGGAACATCTTCTTCGAGAACATCAGTACTTATTTTCTAAAAATGATCAAGATATTGGTAAAACCCATCTGGTCGAACACACCGTCGATGTACAAGGAAGTTCTCCTGTAAAGCAACAGTACTACAGAATAGGGGAACACAGACAGCAAATTGTTGAGAAGCATGTAAATCAAATGATGAAAGATGGTGTAATCAGGGAATCGTGCAGTCCATGGGCATCGCCGGTAGTCATAGTCAAGAAAAAGGACGGCAGTGATCGCTTTTGTGTTGACTTTCGGAAGGTGAACTCTCTAACGAGGAAAGACACTTTCCCGCTGCCTAGGATCGATGAAAGCATAGATGCCATGGGAGGGGCTAGCTACTTTAGTACTATGGACCTATCTAGCGGATACTGGCAGATAGGCATGGCGGAAAAGGATAAAGAAAAAACAGCATTTGTGACTCGTAACGGCCTATTCGAGTTTAACGTCATGCCATTTGGTTTGACAAATGCCCCTGCTACTTTCCAGCGGCTAATGGCAACAATTTTGAAAAAACATCTGTATAAGTTTTGCTTAGTATATTTGGATGATATTATAGTATATTCCAGAACATTTGAAGAACATTTAAATCATTTGCTGCAAGTCTTTCAATGTTTAAAAGAAGCAGGGCTGAAACTCAAGGGACGCAAATGCTGTTTTGCTAGAGCGGAAGTACCCTATCTAGGTCATGTGGTCTCACGCTCAGGGGTTAAGCCTGACCCTTCTAAAATTACCGCCATAGCCAACATGCCGGCGCCATCAAACGTTCACAAAGTTAAAAGTTTTCTAGGGCTAGTGCAGTACTATCACAAATTTGTGCCAATGTTAGCTAGCATAGCTTCCCCTATTCATCGGCTGCTTAAAAAAGATGTGCCATTTCTCTGGTCAGCTGATTGTGCTGAAGCTTTCGCCACTTTGAAAGCGTTACTCACACGAGCGCCCATTCTGGCTTTGCCAGATTTCAATGAGCCATTTATAATACAGACCGATGCAAGTGGACACGGTATCGGTGCCGTACTAATGCAGAGAATAGACGGGAATGAAAAGGTCATTAGCTACTTGAGCAAAAGTTTAACAGACGCTAAGTCCAGCTAGTCAACAATAGAGAGAGAGGCGTTTGCTCTAATTTGGGCTGTCCGCAAATTTCGTCCTTATGTATACGGACAAACTTTCACTGTCGTTACGGATCATAACCCATTAACGGCGTTTCGTTCACTAAAAAGCCCCTCCCCTAAGTTGCAGAGATGGGCTTCGGAGTTTCAACAATATGACGGATATGCAACTATTGTTCATCGACCTGGAAGATCTAATGCAAACTGTGATGCTTTATCGAGGTTACCAATGCCTGAGATCTCCGAAGACAACATTGTGGCGGCAGTGGTTGCTGTGGACTTTCCTGAAGAATGGAGTAAGGACATGCTTTCAAACGAACAAAAGCGTGACCCGTTTTGCATAAAACTTTGGGGCCGCATGCAAGGTGATAGCGTAGCATTACCTAGGGGTATTTCAGGAGCCCAATTCACAGTTTACGACGGACTCTTGCATAGGAAATCCCGCAGAGGTGGTGGTAGGTTAGTAATTCCTGAGAATCTGCAGAGGACTTTACTTGAACAGACACATGATAGGAAGGAATCTGGACATCTTGGTTTCCAGAAAACGTTTGGCCGATTAGTTAAACATTACTACTGGCCCAGCATGCACAGAGATGTGCGCAACTGGTGCAGGACCTGTCCGATTTGCCAGGAATTAAAAGGACCAGTTGGTAGAGGGAAAGTACCATTACAGCCAATTCCTGTTGCGGGTCCCTTTGATAGAGTAGGAGTAGATATAATAGGGCCGCTACCTCGCACTCGACGGAAAAATCGCTATATTGTTGTGTTTGTCGACTACTGTTCGAAGTGACCGGAAGCATTCCCGGTTAAAACCATAGAAACCGAAGTTATAGCGAAACTTTTCGTCGAAGAGGTAGTTGCTCGTCACGGCTGCCCTAAGGTGCTTCTTTCTGACCAAGGATCATCCTTTACGTCAAGGTTAATGAAAGCTGTAGTCGAAATTTTGCGTTGTAGGAAGGTACAAACCACTGCATATAGGCCCCAGTGTGACGGCCTTGTAGAAAGGTTTAACAGAACTCTAAAAACTATGCTGTCGTCTTATGCAAATGAAAAACGTACAAATTGGGACGAGTCTTTGCCTTACGTATGCTTTGCTTTTCGCACTTCAGTACAAACGTCCACAAATTTCTCGCCCTTCGAACTGCTGTATGGGAGACAGCCGCGTCTGCCTACAGGGAAATATATAGGCCCTGAAGTAAAAATTCGAGAGTCGCAATACTTCAACCGGTTACGCCAAAATCTCTCAAACGTTTATGCCAAAGTGCGCACGAATATAGAGAAAGCTCAGGAGAGACAAAAGCATTACTACGACAAACATGCTACTCCAATCCAATTTCAAAAGGGAGATAATGTTCTATTAAAGAGATGCCCCAGACATCCGAATAGACCTCCGTGGGAGTCAGGCTATGTTATTACAGCTAAAACGTCAGCGGTGAATTATGCAATTCGTAAGAGTAGCGGAGGCAAATCATTTGTTGTTCACAGTGATCGATTAAAATTGAGGCACTTTAGGGACTGAACATGGGAACATAAAATCCCATGTTCAGGGGAACATAAAATTTCCCTGCATACATCTATTGTTTAATTAGTTTTTCACATTATTTTCATTTAAGTCCATTTCTTTTACTTATTATTGTTTACTGTTCAGTAAAACAACGCAAATTTAACCGAGGTGTCCTGACCTCTTTAGCAAGGTTAAACAAATTTGCATTGTTTTAGGTGAATGGTCAAACTGTTATACCTTTCTTTGGCAAAGATGATTCCCTTCTCCAATATGCACCTGTGCTGTTCGCTGTAGTAAATTTAAGGACATGTGGCGACGATTTGAGAGGAGCTTGGATAAGCTGGTGAGGGAAAAGTCCGACAAAGTTGTACTGGCTCTTGAGGTTCCCCCTCGCTTGTGTGACGAGTGTGACGACTTGACAAATCTTCGAATATTGCCAGACTCATTAAAAGATTGAATAATGCCTTAAGAGCATTCTCCAATTCTTTAAAATCCGAAAACTTTTGCATAAATGTTCTTGTTGTCCATGAGTTACTATGTCAAGCGTCAAATTTCCGTAACAATGATATTCACCTTTCCGAACATGGTTTGCAGGTGATTACGAAAGTAATCCAAGAAGCCCTGGAAACCCTGTTAGTTCAGTGATCTGATGTTTGTGGGTGCCCTGACCCTTGAGAAGCAAACGCTGTCAGATTGCTGTTCCAAACGTTTTTGACTGCAGTCAATATATGTTTGTTTAATAAATGCTTCCTTATTATATGTTTGGGTGTCATGTACTATTTTGGCCATATAATATTTACTAATTGAAGTGATCACAACATATAACTTACAATTCTCTTGAGTCCTAGCCCAGAAGTAAAATTACTTAAACGTAAGCATGGCTACCTGGATGCAACTAATCACTTCCGTAAACGAATGCTATTATGAATTAAGAATCAATTCTGTTGTGGAAAGGGGGAATGTAATGAATTAAGTTAAAAGACTCAAATCACAAATTATAAAAACGTTCTTGTGTTTTTGGTGATTTTGATCGACCTCTTTTGAAAAACGTATACACATCTCTCCTGATTGCTTTGTTACTGATTGTTGGTTGCTTTCGAGCATTCTGTACTGAATTAAACGACGTGTCTTAGCTTCAACTGCTCCTATCATCACAACCCCCCAACCTCCTTCCTCCTCCCTCTACCACAGAAAGAACCTCTTCTCTGCCCACTGAAGCCAGCCCCCGTTTATCCCCCCCTTTTCTCCCCTCCCTAAAAACACTCCAGGAATACCCATGTTAAATACAATTAAGAGTCTGCTCTTATTTTCCTCAGAATTAAACCCCCATCTCTCCCTTAAAGTGGTGACTCCCCTGGCCACAAAAGTTTTCACCGTTCTTATTCTTTCATTATTTTTAGTTAAGAAACTACTTTTATATAAAAAAGTTGCTCGACAATTTTTCTTTTTAATGCATACCAAGAAACAAATTTTGTTTTTTTAAAATATTTTTGACACATTTTAGAAGAAGTATAATTTTCCAGATTTTTTGCAGACTCAAGTAAATTTTTTCGCGAGACATCAGTTATATCATTCGATAACTCCATCAAATACCTGGGGACGATTTTTTATTTATTGTGAAATCGCTCTCCGTTATAGAGAAATAAGCTGAAATGTGTGCGTAACCTGTATTTTGACTACTTTTTCCAAACTTGTCAAGCGATTACTTTAGCTAGAAAGCAGTAATCGAGGTAACTAAAAAATCGTCCCTGGGTATATTTGTGCAGAACTCATTTGTTAAGTAGCAGCCCTATGACTTGCATGGTGAATGCTCTGCAATCTTTGGAAAAAAATTGGTCGTGTTTTTGCAAAAACTACATTTTTCATGGTAGCAGCCTACGGGACAGCTGTTGGAAGACGATCAGCCATCGGATAGTTTGTCCCTGTGAGACCTTCAGATCGACGCCCTTAGTTTGATTTACCGGCTTGTGTAGTTCAAGAAATGATGGATTATTTGATTTTTGCAAAAATGACAAGTTTTCGACGCCAATACAAGAAAATCGGCTATAGCGCACGCTAGAGAAAAGCTAGAAAGTTGCTTTAAAAAGCAAAATTGTGAAGCTCAACGAGATCTTTCAAATGAATATAGTCATGGCTGTATAGCTGCTGCCAAACTTTCGGAAATTGGGAAAAACCGCCCAGATCGGAAATCTCGAATTTTTGAACCGAGATTGCGCGGAGGATGTTAGAACGCTAAAAGAATGTATTTCGGAAAGTTTCGCCAAATGTCATCCTGATTTGCGCCGCCAACCAACAATTTGTGCCCAAAAGGAATCACCACCTTAAATCTAGTCTCCTTTCTTGACCATCTCCAAACACGATTCTTACGGATCCAGACTTAAGCCACCCAATGAGGTTCATTTCTCCATCTATAAAGAAAGCCAGCACTGTGTTATCCTTAATGATGATTATATTTTGGAAACTGTTGTTTAAGGGACTTCTGTACATATGATGTCCTATCCAAGTTACCACACCAATCCATTCAGTCACCGGCGAACTGCCCTATAATTGTCGTCATGGCTGCATCATCCTCAACAGATCTGCCATACAGTTGGTGAGTATACATGCTCTGTAATCCAGCCGTGGTTACTGTCACTGTAGCCGTATCACAGTTAGCTTGTGGTAGGTCGGCCCTAACAAAACCATCTCTGGTTACTGTAAATGCAACTTCCATATCACATCGGGAATTGTTGTATTTTAAATATGAAGGCTCCTCTGTGAACAGTGTATCTCCAGCGTCGGTGCCATAAGGAACAAAGTTGTCGAAGTCTGCGTTCGCAAGTGCATACCGCTGCACACAAGGCCCATACTGGTCTAGGAGCCATCTATAAATCAAATAAAAATCTATATACGGGATGCAAGGAGTCTATGTGGAGTCATGAATCACTTCAAAAATCATATATGAATACATGTCTATGTGAGGTAGCAAGACTAGGTGCGCTTTCGTATGCTGTGCATGGAATAAGCCTCAAATAATGATACAATTCTCAAATTCTGCTGCAAGGTTAAATAACAAAATATTTCACATAAATACTTTTAGCGAGGGCACTGAACATTGACCAGATGTTAAAAATGTTTTGTTCAAAAATTTAGGTTTAGTTAATGCTGTTTTTAACACATTTTGTGGCACGCTAGCACTAACTCCACCCATCGTGTATTTGTTTTTAGCTTTTACTATCTTTTGCAATTTCGAAATTGCAGAAAAGCCGGGTGACCAAGTGGTCAGAGATCGACCGACTCACCGGTTACCAATTAACACTCGGTTTTACCTCTGAAAAGCTTAACCACTGATAAGCAAAGTAAATAAGACCTCGGAATAGCACCATTTAGGGTGGTGGTATCCTTTTGTGCAGTGCTTTTGTGGTGTTTCTTTGAAACGCTATAACTTTCGCAATTTTGTGAGTTGCAAAGAGCTTTATACATCGTTTTAAAGCTTATTATCTGTACATTCACATGAGCGTACAGAACTGGCAAAATTAGCAAAAAATAGCAGAAATTTTCTGACAAGCTGACATCTAACAGGATGAATATAGACCAAAAGTTTTTGAACGTCGATTTCTCAAAACTGAAGAATCGGCCAAAAGTTCTTTTTGTGCCACGATATGAAGGACATATGACCCGAGGGACGTTTTTTGGATTTGGCTCAGCAGGTCTTAACGGTCGAGAAAATCGGCCAAATGCACAGTAACACGAAATTTCGCAACTTCGCATTGAGTTTTCTTGCTACTCAATACGTTTTAGCCCAAACCAAGAAAAACGTCCCTCCGCAGAAGTGCGAATTTCGATTCCGCCAAAAATCTCCGCAATCCGTCGAGTAGTTTTTGAGAAATCGATGTTCGAAACTAAATAATAGCAGTTTTGCCAAAATGGTTTTTCGGTCAAATCTCTTAGCTTAAAGCAATAAAGTCCGGCTAATAGGCATTCATAATGGGCAATTTGGACGCTGTATCGAATGAGTATAAATAAGTCAACTTTGTCCTTAACATGTGGTAGTAATTTTGAGAAGCCTGATTTCCTCAAAAATGGCCATTTTTTGACCCTCAAAACAGTTTTTTGCTTATACTGACTTAACCACTGGAGATAGCTCAAAGGTTGTAAAAGCAAAAATGTTAATTTTCATGTCTTCTTTCCAACCATAACAGTCAATCCCGTGTCTGGTCTGCCTACTGGGGGCCAAAGGCCAAAAACCAAAACTTTTATCTTTTGTCCTAGAAATATGAGACTTGTCCCAGAATGTTAAAGAGCACGGAAATAGGTTATTTCGTAAGTTTTAGCCCTTTGCGTAAAGGATGAGAGCCGTATGAGTAAAATATACCCGAAAGGCAACCAGAAATCAATACTGCACTGCACCGTCCGCCACTCATGTGAACTATTAAATTGTTGTGCCTCATTTACATATACGCTTTGTATATGCAAACGGGCTTGCTGAATATTCTCTCTGTTTCTGTTATTGATGATTCGGTTATTTACTGTCCGGTAAACTGAAGTGAGGATCTCCGTCTTCTGTTGATCCAGTCAATTAGGAACACTTCAAAGATCAATGGCCAGCAAATCTGGAGATTGGAATCAAAACCGAATATTTAGTATTGCTTACATACTGTGCGATCGATTTTTAAATGTTAGATCACGCAAACGTATTTTAAGGCGGTGATTCCCTTTGGTCACATAAAGTTTGCACCATTATTACTCATTCATTACTTGGAGTTATGAAGCCATTTTTATATCAAAATGTAGCTTAACATTTTTCTTTTTAGTGCATGCCACGAAACTAATGTTGCTTTTCTAAAATATTTTCAACACAATTTAGAAGAAGTATAATTTTCCAGAATTTTTGCAGACTCAAGTAAGTTTCTTCGTGAGACATCGGTTATATCATTCGATACCTCCATCAAATAGTTGGGGACGATTTTTTGTTTTTTGTGAAATAGCTCTTCGTTATAGAGATATAAGCTGAAATGTGTGCGTAACCTGTATTTCGCCTACTTTTTCCAAATATGTCAAGCGATTACTTTAGCTAGAAAGCAGCAATCGGGGCAACTAAAAAATCGTCCCTGGGTATATTTGTGCAGAACACATTTGTTCAATAGCAGCCCTCCAGCTTGCATGGTGAATGCTCCACAATCTTTGGAAAAAATTGGTCGTGTTTTTTCAAAAATTACATTTTTTATGATAGCAGCCTACAGGATAGCAGTGGGAAGAGGATCATGCGTCGGATAATTTGTCCCTGTGCGACCTTCAGATCGACGCCCTTAGTTTGATTTTACGTCTTGCATAGTTCACGAAATGGCGGATTATTTGATTTCTGCAAAAATGACAAGTTTTCGACGCCAAAACAAGAAAATCGGCTATATCTCACGGTAGAGAAAAGCTAGAAACTTGCTTTAAAAAGCAAAAATGTGAAGCTCAATGAGATATTTCGAATGAATATAGTCATAACTGTATAGCTGCTGTCAAACTCTCAGAAATTGGGAAAACCCGCCCTAACCGGAAATCTCGAATTTTTGAATCGGGATTGCGCGGAGGGTGTTAGAACGCTAAAAGAACTTATTTCGAAAAGTTTCATCAAATTTCATCTTGGTTTACGCCGCCAAATAACAATATGTGCCCAAAAGGAATCACCACCTTAATACAAAAGTTTCTGCTATTTCTTAGTATGCAATCGTGCATCAATTTGTCATACAGCCTTTTGTCTTTTCGGCTTAGTTAAAATTTGGTTTGCCTTCTGTCATAATTATTTGACGTTATCGTTGGATAGTTGATGCCTTGACTCCTTGCGGGTGCTAAAATTACTTGGTCCGTAGGTTGCACTTCCTTAGGATAATACACAATATTTCAATTCAAGGAGTGCTTTTATACCTACCACGTGTAAACCTGTACCTGTGCGCGTAAAGCCCTACTGGTTAATTGCTTATCTGATGTAAAAATTGCGTGCACACTCCCTGAGATCCCCGAGGGAGTCTCGTAGAGATAGGGTTTACACATACAGGTACAGGTTTACAAGTGGACGTTTAACTCTTCGCTAATTGGTTGGTTTCAATGTCAAACCACAGTATGATTCTGTACTGCCGTTTGAAATCAACCAATCAGCGAAGCGCTATAGCTTTTATGAGTCTCTAAGTGTAATTAAAACAACCACCCTGTAGCGCAGGGCTGGTGGATCAAGAAGAAACCAAGAACAAGCCCAAGACGGGAGGCGTCAGGCACCCTCGTACCCACTAAACCAGGACCTAGAAGAGAGAAGGGAAGAGGGAGATTTAGCTTTTCACTTACCATTGAAAATAAACAATTGGCCCAGCCGGGTTTCGAACTACGGCCCTTCTAACTCCGGAGCAGACATGCTAACCAACTACACCACGGGACCATCAGCTGAACTCCCATTGCAGGCTTATCAATCTTTCCTATGACTGCTTCCCTTACAACCCCCCTTCCAAGGTCTCGAGATTTTGATGAACTTGATTAACAACGCTAAACACGTTACTGTAAGTTTTCAGTATTAGGATATTGACACCTAGCTCGAACTTTTCAGCTCCGTTCGTACACATTTTAACATTCCACTTTAGTTAGCATTTTTTCAAATAAGGCTTATTAAATAATTGTTTGTAAGTGTAAATGTAATGTTTGTAAACTCTGCTAAAATTTTTCGTTAAATCTTGGATTTTAATTTTTCAAATGACCAGCGGTTCATCAATTCACTATAGCGCTCAATCAACAGGCAACCGCCAATCAGCGACCAACATCAAGCTCACGCCAAACAGGAAAAATTGTTAACGCTCTCCGAAAATTTTTACAAGTTTCAGTAAGTTGATTTTCGCCACAATTTCTAAAATTCACAGGAATTTGAAAGTCTGAACTCAAAAAATTTTGCGTTTACAATTTGTGGTTACCTTGTTCCACAGAGATCGTTTTACGCCAACCTGATTTTTACTTAAAAAACCGCTTTGACGTAGAGCAGTGGCATGCCTAATATGATGAGTATATATGATGTTTTGAAGAAAGTTAGGACCAATAGCTTTGCCTGGAAATGATACTACTTTTCCAGAAGTAAAAATAAATGCTAAACGGAAGATGAATCAACTAGACTTAGCTTAGCAGTTAAATCGAGGAAACTGTTTCATTGGTTAAAACTGCTAGTACCATACTATAAGTTAAGTAAATATGTAAGAGGCAACAAACGATTTTAATCTTGTCAACCTTAAAACTGAACTTTAAACTATGTAAGTAAACTATGCAACTATCAACTTCTCTTTTAACTTTGGCATTTATCGTAGAAAACTGTAGAAAACCCAAACAAAGGGTTCTTGCAACCGACATTAGCAGATCAGAGTTTGAGAAGGATTAAGAACTAAGAAAGGTTACCACAAATCAGCCCTAAAATGCTTTAACCCGTACAATGAAGGTTTGCAAAAGGAGATGCAATTTCTCTATAGCTACTCTGACGGTAAATTGACTCATAGTAAACATTCCCTAAATTTGGTATATATCTAGTCGGCACTCGGCATAAGTGATTACAAGCAGGTTAGTCCACTAGCATCTAGAGCATTGTTTTGCTGTTTGTAGGGCAATATTAAATTTATTATGTATTTTCATCCTTATCAGGAATAAAGAAGTTTTTAAAGAAAAACCTTACCTCAGTAGAGTCCTTTGTTGAAACTACAGCACTAAATCCTGCACAGTTTCAGCGGTATTCCACAGCACTTCTACCGTCTTATTTGCTGTTAACAGTCTACAAATGAGGCAAAAGTAACCCATGTGCAGCGACTACCTCAACACAAGCTAAACCTTACAGCATCGATAACTCTATGACCTTGAGTAACAAAACTCAATATTTCATTGTATGCTTTAAGCTACAGGTGTCCCACTGTTCAAATCGATTAAAATCGATATAACTTCAAAGCAACTTGAGTTCTGTGTATGAATATATGTAACAGTTGTCCCTGGTGTTGCAGCACTCCTTTATGTCATAAAAGCAAAAGCCTATTTCCCGGCCTTTTGGGATGTCATGACATGAGCTTTATTGAGGGTTGTGTATGTAGTCTTGCCTTGCCGAATCAGCCACTCCTTAAATTATGTACTTTGCAATCGAGCTCCTTAGCTTTTGTTGTGTCCCGCTTGGTCTAATGCTTTCGAGGTGGTAACAATTTTATAATTTTGTGAAGGATTTTTCTTTGAACCACACACTAACAGGTGGCTCACCTTTAAGAAAACCATAATATCGGACAATCTAGTCCTGCATACAGCTGGACATAGCGTGCTGACTATGCTTTACGACGACGTCATGAAAAGATCACCCCCGAGCTGCTGCTTCCGGGTTGGCGGTGTATAAATTGTCACAACCTTGAAGTTTTATGCAAGACCCCATTAATTAGGATACCGAATAGTGTCGCGTGAAGCGTCTGCAGTGACGTGTTAAATTAAATTATTTCTAATCACTTTTAAAAGTTACAGTTTTTACGGCTTTTAACACACACACAGTATCAGCTGTCACCAGATCAAATTTTATTTAATTTGTTAAGACTTTTCTCTATTTAAATATATTTAAGATCCTATACCAATGGCTAATGAATGACATTTCAATTATATGGTTGTTCCTGTCCTTTTATCCTTCAACGTTCGACGTGGCGTTACGATCTTACCCTAAATTTTATGTTGCAAATGCATAGCTACCAGACATATACAGGAGGGGGAATTTTGGGGTGAACCGGATTTTGGGCCCTAAATACTGCAAAAATTGGAAAAAAAGAAATGCTTGAACTAGTTGTTTCCCTCTTTAGTTTTCCGTTCAAGCTAAAATGATAACACACTTTTCGCTAACATGCCTACATAAATTGTATATATGGTTATTAGCTAATTAAATATTCCGTTGCAATCTCTCATATCTTGCGATTTAGAAAAAAGAATTTGCTAGTCGTGGAAGTCAATACAATATATTATTTCTTTCCAGGGTAATAACTCAATGCTGGCTTAATGCTATTTGTAATAAAAATGAATATTTTGTCATGTGGATTTGTTCAATAAAGGATCATATTTGTATTTCAAGTCAAACCGGCCGGCGTGCCAACCAATGAACGCATTTTAGGACACGACATGACCAAAAAACTACGTCTTCGAACAATCTATCCGAGTAATAAGCGGCTTCCAAAATAAACCAAAAAGGTTAAATATCTGATGAACAGTTTTGGTTTCTTATTGGGTTTCGATCTTGGATTCTTCTGGAAAAACGGAATGGAATCTATGGAATGAAATTGTTTGATTGCCATCGTGTTTGTATCCTTAATTATTGCCATAGTTAAGACATGAATTAATTCGGAAAAAGTAATTGGAATGAAGTTTCAAATTTAGGTTGGGTTGTTTCGAGCCGGCAGTTAACTTTTACTTATTATGCTGTTGCGGGACAGCTAGGTAGAGGCCCGTTGGGTGCCGCTCCCCAGGCGGATTGGCAGGTGTAGAACGACTGTCAATGATTAGTGCAGAGCATTAATTTAAGTTAATTAAAGGAATTCTGCTATTATGGCCAAAACAACCCAACATGGTCAGGAAAAAAGGCCAGTGTTTACTCACTGTACGTCGAAATGCAATCAAAGTTTGTTATATCTGAATAGATTAAGACCTCATGTGATTTATGAAAGTGTTGAGAATCAACTAAATTAAAGTGTTGCAACTCAATCTTAAAAACAAACACTAAAACTATTTGTTACTGATGTGTGCAACCTTTGGTCTGTTAGCTAAATTGATCAGCTCAGATCTGATCTACCAGTTCAGTGTTATCGAAATTTGTGTACGAATACGGTGTGTCTTTTTATCGTGGTCCTGTAATTATATTTCGTCTGCCGTAACCAGTAGTATAAAAAGGGGCGTTCTGGCTCAGAGGCGCAAGAGGCGCTTGAGGCAGATCCTACGCAACCAGTTGAGGCACGTCATACATATTTGTATTCTACTAGTTTATAGCTCTTCAGGAACCTCATACTATTTAATTATTTTTTAAAAGCCGGTTTAAACCAGTTTCGTTAACCTACTTTCCTACCTATAAATACAACTCCGCACAGGTAAGTTTTCAGTCATGACTACTGCTTTTGTTGCTGTTGCGTGCATTGGAGTTCAGAAGTTGGGAGATATACCTTTAGAGGTGACTGTGTTAATTCAACAGCCCTTGTCTCATCAACCGGATATACATCATTTGTTTATTCGAGCTCCCTATGATCTGGAAAAGCTATCACCTAATCAACAGGGGACCATCCAATATGTCGCCAAGCGATCTTGTTTCGACTGGGATTCTAGTCCTCATCTACGAACATGGGATCAAGCAATGGACCTCATTTCCAACATCTTGAAGGAGGGTAACGTTAACAAAGTTATAACCAAAGGTATGTCCCAGTGGAACCTAATTCGGTCTGGTTTGATGGAAAGGGCAAACTTTGTCAGGGTAATTGAGGCTGGTACTTTGGGGGTTCCCAGCTACGTGCTAATACCTGATGATGAAAACAATGGTTGCTGTCCGGACCACATGCTAAGAGATGGAGCTAAATTCTGCTCAGCTCACCGAGCTCATCAACTACTACACTCATTCCTGAACGAAGAACAGGACAGTGAATGACAGTTACTTGCTATTGTATATACTATGCATGTTATTCTTATCTTATTCAATAAAAAAGACAAAGTCGTTGGCGTTTCTTTATTTACAATAACAAACTACACAATATCACAATGACCGTACGACAAGCTACTAATCCCATCGTCTAAAATGTAACGCTTATCATCAAAAGCAGACAAGCTAATTTTGTTTGAAGTCAGAGTGAATAATTGATGCTTATCGCTTCTAATCATATTCATTACATTTCGACGAAGAGATTTATCAAACAAAGTTTCAACATAATCAGTATGATTAAGATACCTTTTTACAACGTATTTTTTAACACCCTTTGCCCTCTTTTTAGCCTCCCCACCACACAAAATACTGTACATTTTAGCTCGCAAACCACAAAACTCCGAAATAGGACTACCATTCGTCTCATCCTTCATTTTCCCCATCACCTTTTTATTGGATGTGGAAAACAAAACATGATCGGAAGGATAGTCACTAAAGTCAAACAAATTAGAATCAATAGACATATCTTTATATACATCATTACATTCAATGAAATAACATAAGCTATCAGTATCAGTAAATAATAATTTACAACTATCCTTATATTTAGGTACAATATAATTATAGTGAAAATCATACATGAGCAGCTTTGACAAGTCAAGCACACTAAACCCAACATAGATGGGCTTATTGAGCTCGACCGTCGCTCGACTCATACAGACTGCTACCAAATCCTCATTAAAAGCAGTAGCCCGCTCAAAACGAGGATTTGATACCAATTTGCTGAACCGAGCCTGATCACATACAAGCTCCACATTTATATATTTACGCACATTTTCCATAGTCTTGCCAAAAACAGAATTATTCAACAATTTAAACAAATTCTTTTCAAAGTCATTCTTAGCAGCCTTGCGCATCTCAGTGTTAAAGCTGATGTATTTATGCATCCATGCAGATTGTCGAAAAGCAAGGACACGATGCACTCGCTCTAATTTCAGACCCAATGATAAATAAAGTTTTAGGTTACGAAAATGAATAATATATTTTTGTTTATTGTAAAGGTTGGGCACGAGCTTGTGCACCTTTGAATCAGCAACATTGAGATCCGCTTTTAGTTGCTTACAATATGGCGATAGCATATCATCAGAAATTACCAATTTCTCAGGAGCAAGAGGGTAACCATTGTGCATTGTATGAAGTTCTTTAGGATACCCCAAATCAACTTCCAAAACGTAACCCTCCTCCCCGTCCACATCTATTGTGGACCAATCAATTTTATCAATTTCCGATTGTGAAAGCCAGTGAAAGTTTGCACAAGGCTGTTTTTGACTCATAGCCCACCCATATAAATTATTAGCATCAAGATATAAGATATAAGTTGTTGGTAGTGAACTATCATATACATCCAGATAGGGGTTATTCGCTTTGGCATAACGATGAGAAATCATCGCTACGCCTCCACGAATACCCTGTTCAAAAAACATGTACTGATCGTTGTCTTTGAGAAGCTCCAGCTTCATGTCAGTCAGTTTAAGACAAGCATCCCATCCAAAACTAGGTAATGTAATGTAATGGATAGGATCCAAGTCATAATGCTGAAGACAAAAAGCTCTAAAGTTCTCAAAAACATCAGCCAGCAACAATACATCACTTAATAAATATAAATCATGATATCCACCAAGTGTCTGTACATTAAAGCTTTGCCATACCTTAACGGCATGGTCATAGTCAGAGTCAGAAATGTCTTGTTCTGTTAGACGACTGTAGAATGCATCTTTTGATGGGAGTCCAATTTCATCAAATCGCTGCCAACAATCCATGTAGTCATATGGATAGACACCCTTTCGAGTTAGCAGGGACATTT
>JASAND010007742.1:0-55875 GCA_030248195.1 Trissonchulus latispiculum | reverse complement strand
CAGAGCTGAAAAATCGGGTCTCTTGCGCAATTCCCCCCCGCCATAACTTTTGATTTTTTTGACCAATAAGCTTGAAATTTTGTATGGGTGCATACTACATAGAGGCTGATGAATTCAAAAATTCAAAAATTTTAAAATTTTAAAATTTTAAATTTTAAATTTTAAATTTTATTTTGGTAAGGGGGGACCAAGGGGTACCGAAAAATTTTCTGAAAAAATTTTGCTGAAAACGTGCATACAGGGGTTTTCTGGGGTGCTGAGCACGAATCCGAAATCCGTTTTTCGATAAAACTTTTTGTTAGCTTAAAATAAGCTAAAGTTATAAGCTTAAGACGTAAGCTTATCCTGAGCTAACGAAAAGCTTTATCGAAAAACAGATTTTGGATTCGTGCCCAGCGCCCCTGAAAACCCCTGTATGCACGTTTTCAGCAATTTTTTTCAAAAAATTGTTCGGTTCCCTTGGTCCCCTACCAAAATAAAATTTAAATTTTTAAAAAATTTTTTAATATTTTAATATTTTTATTTTTTTTAATTCATCAGCCTCTATGTAGTATGCTCCCATACAAAAAATTTCAAAGTTATTGGTCAAAAAAATCAAAAGTTAGGACTGGGGGGGAATTGCGCAAGAGACCCGAAAAATCTTTTTGAAAAACTCATTTTACTCACCAAAATTTGTACTTTGGCGTCCTGCCAAAACACTGTATATAGATATATTGTTGCCTACCCTAAACTTGTTTACTTTACTATGTCGACTAACGTTGGCGAAAAAGTGGTTCTCTCCGGCAATGTCGTTCCAACGTTTCCAATGTCGTAGTAGACCCTTTAAGTATAAGTTAACCATTTAAGTTAATCAGTCTAATCGTATTATGAATCGGTCTGCAGTCACACACACATCTTTAGATACCCCCCCGCACCACCCCCCAAAAATACCTGGAACCCAATTATTCACCCTTCAAATTTCCACTTTAATTTTTTACTTACACCCACCATTGCTAGTTTGAATCGAGACAGCTAATTTTATGCTTTCTTTCACAGTTCCCAATCGAATTAGTATCGTCTTCAAATAAGAAATCCTTGCATTTGGTTCTGACAGGGCAAAATAAGGCATTTCAGGCTCAAGTATTGCAAAATGTAATCCTAGCATTAGTACAAAAGTAATCCTTGCCTTTGGTTTTGACAGTGCAAGATATAATCCTAGCATATTAACCTGTCACAGTCGAAATGTAATCCCTGCATTAGGTTTTGACAGCGCAGATAACAGAAAACGTTTTATTATCGGCAACAGTTTGTGGATCTTGCAGCAATTATATCACTTTGTTCCAGCTATTCGAAACGTAGGCTCACAAAGCACTCGTGTCTTGTACTGCAAAACTGGTATTCGTTACTGTAATACAAGATACTAGATCATGTTGTCACTGGTTTGCTTCTGTCTTGTCATTGGTATGGTTTTCCCCCAGGCGGAAGCGTATCCAACAAAAGACGCCCTCTACGCCTTAATCAACAACAGTCCTTATAAGGCTTTGATCGTACCGACACCCGAACCCGAACCTGTGGAAATGGTCCCTATTCCGCCTGGTCTGAGGGAGAGACTGATTATAAACAAAATCATTGACTACATTGCGAAATAGATCTAGTTGGAGTGGAGGGAACTGACACCCTGCTGACTATGCTGATTTTCTCGTAGGCTTTTTTGGTTTTATAGACACTTACAAACTATTATCAAGAGTACATAATATAAGAGTGTGCCACTGGGCACATTCTCTTTTATCAGAGCAAAAACTATGCTCTGCTCGCTAACGGCCCACCCCCCCCCCGCAAATTAGACCCTTCACTTCAAAGAATTTTGTGCGCTATGTTTGTGTTCTGAAGCTCGAAGCAGGCACAAAATTCGCGCACGCACTGCTTGTGTTTTCGAGCTTAAGCACATAAACATAGAGCGAGTGGGCGTAGCCCCGTTTCGACTAGGTACTGATTTGGGGGGGGGGGGACACTCGGGTCTAATTTGCGGGGGGGGCGTTAGCGGGCAGAGCATAGTTTTTGCTCTGATAACGTAGAGTGTGCCTAGCGTCACACTCTTATATTATGTACTCTTGCTATTAGGAACGTGCCTACAGTGTAATAGTGATAATGTTTGTATGTTCGATTGTATCAAACATAAATCGCGCATTAAATTTGGGTTTTAAAAGGATATACCGAAGTTTGTAATAGCTCTAACAGCCTCTGAAGTTAATATTCTATCCCCACAAATCAACGCATATTTACTAATTTGTTAAATTTTAAACCCTTTATGCTAACATATATAACGCATATTAGATGAGTTAAATGGGACTTATGTGACTTTGGAAAAACTTGCCAAGAATTTATTTTGAAGAACGGTGCTCACTCTGATGAAAATGCACGGCTGGAACGAGTACATCCCTTGGGCCATTTGTGCATACAGATTTACCGTCTACTATCACTCCCCTACTACTCCACCCGTGAAGCCCCCTTTTCCCCATGACCGGGCGGGATTACCGTTACCCTTCTGATAACCTCTTCCAGTCCAAAGAATGTGGTAATACCCGACAGAAAATAGGACGATCGTCAACCACTAAAAAATCAGTTGCCCATTCACACACAGAATAACAAATCCGGACTATCCTAAATCCGTAACGGCTCTATTATTTCTGACAAGCAAGCAAAAAGGGGAACAGCAATCGACAAAATGGTTGAGCTCATCAGGTCACTTAGGGGTGGCGCTAATTAGTTATTTAACCACATTATTTACAAGTGAAAATATCATTGCAAAGTATTTGCGAAATAAGATACGATGCTATACAATAAGACACAATAATACTAGGATTAATATCTATAATAATACAATAAAATACGTTGCTAAATGATTTACAACTGTCATCAGCGATATTGAAGTATTTGAGACAACAGTAATTTTCATTTAAAATGGAAGCAGCCTACATGAAGGAAGCTACATTCGTGAAGTGAATAAGGTGCACTACTGGGACCTATGTAGTTAGACAGGGTTTTTTTGGTTTTCGGATTTGCGTCAACCTTGCGTCCCGCTAAATTTAAGTTGCGTCCCGTTAAGAAATTTTGCGTCCAGGCAGAAATCTTGTTTTAGCGTGTTTTTTAGTGCAAAAATTGTTTTATTTATAAAAATTTCGATAATTTCTTTAGTGCAAAGCTATTTAGACTATTTAGAAAGCTGATGCTGCTTAACGGTAGGTAATGCACGATTACAGGATTACATACCAAGAATATAGATGCGTCCAACATACACGACGGGGGGTCTGGGGGGCGGAGCCCCCAGAAGTTGAAGAATTTTTTTTGAAATTACAGAATAATCCGTAATGGAAATGTTTAAAAAGATTTTATTTGGCGTCTGTTGCAGAACTTAGTAATTTTCGATATTTATTATTGACACACATTATTCCGATATTTCAATGTTAGTTAAACTAATTAAAGTATTAAAAATTTATGAAATATTTAGGAATATCATTGAGAAGAAAGGTAGCAAACATTAAAACATACATTCGGTTTCGCAAACTTTGACAATTGGTGGTCCTTGATAGCAGGATTATTGCAAATGAGCACCGGGGGTCTGGGGGGCGGAGCCCCCCAGAAGTTGGAGATTTTTTGAAATTATGGATTAAATCCGTTGTGGAAATGTTTAAAAAGATTATTTGGCAACTGTTACATCTATTCTAACTAAAGCTCCTAACGCTAATGCATTTTTTTGTGTTAATTGCATCTGTAAATTCTTGAATTTTGAATAAAGTCAGTATAAAGTCAATAGAGAAGTGTGTATGCTCCGTGCAGCGTTATTCAACTGCAAAACAGTGAAGCATTTGTAAATACTATTAACGTTAGTTACGATAAATTGATAGTGAATTGCTCGTACATAGGCCTTTTGTATTTGAAAATTTTAGAAAAATGGTAATCTTGCATTATTTCAAATTGCCATTTGTGTATTTTTTGCGAAAAACGTTTTTTTAGAAGAACCAAAAAATTTGGATATTTTGCTACAGCTGCAAATTTTGTTAATTTCGGGGTTTTACTTTATCGGGGTTTTACTTTAGTACTAATCTTGATCCTGCCTGACCTGTTGAATGAGAAAAATATAAATGTATATAAATGCACCTAGTAATCTCTATGAATTTATTGAAGTGAAATTCACGAGTTCGAAAAGATTTGATATATATGGATGCAGGTGGACAACAACTTAATAAATAACATTGAGTAACATTGAGGCATGACCTTGCACCTTGGCATTCCATGACCAAATGGCTTAGGCGGAGCCCCCAGGACCCGAAGAAATTTTTGGAAAAAACGAAAAAAAAGGTATTGGAAACATTTAAAGTTTTTACTCTTACAAAAGTGAATTTCCTCCCGAAATAATGTTGCATCTAGCTTGCGTCCTGCTAAAATTTCATTGCGTCCAGATAAGAAACTTTGCGTCCAGACGCACATCTGGACGCAAAAAAAACCCCTGGTTAGAGCTGTCGCAGCGAAACCGTACTGTGCTGAGAAAGGTGAATGCAAGCTCCTTGAGCTCCGTTTTCAGACAATGAGTAGCCGAAGACTACACGGACGGTAGTGAAATATTTTTCAAGACTTTAGCAGTAGCCTTTTGAAAGGTGCTCTTGACAAAATATTATTTGTCGATTAATAATAAATTAACGACACACCACTAATCCATAATCAACCAACAAATTATCTGTGGATTAGTGGTCAGTCAAAGACACCAGAGACAAAGAAGACATGAGAAAATTAAATTTAACTGATGATGCTCTTAGAGGGTTCCAGATCTATCCCTTCGAGAACCGAGATCTGTGCTCCCAGAGTGCTTCATCACCTACATCTCACCCTCTTCCAGAATCCGGCTATTTCCGTTTTCTAGAAAAAACACACTGATTCACACTACCCACCCAAAACTACGCCTCTTGCACATGTCTGCTAATAATTAATTGACTAGTGGATTAATCGAGTGGAATCCTCTGACTTTTTAAAACCTTGTGGGAAATCCATGATGTCACCAACAGAATCAGATTAGCGATGGCTTTGCCCCTACACGCTTAATTAAAGACATTTAAGCTAGAACTATTTTAGGAGAAGATGACTTAAGTCTCACAGAAAGGAAACAACTGGAAATGACTTGACGTTTCCTTCGACGTTTGAGCTGTTTCCGTATATTCCCTTAAAATCAGCACTAACCTGAAAATATAATTTCTTTCTAGTACGCTCTAGTAACACAAATGACAGAGTACAAAATTAGTTGTCAGATACACATTGTAGGGATTAAAATCTATGCCAAATAAAAAGGAGCAAATCACACGTTTCACTTAAAGAATCAGATTCTCAGTCAAACGTTTGTGTTGAGTGTCGACTAGATACTACATTATGCTGTCTCTAAGTTACTGCTGTCTGCTTATCGGCACAATATGCTCCCAGGTAAAGGCCTATCCGTCGAAAGAAGCCCTATATGCCTTAATCAACAACAGTCCTTACAAGGATTTTATCGTGCCAACACCGGAACCCGAACCTGTGGAAATGGTCCCTATTCCGCCCGGCCTGAGGGAGAAACTGATCATAAACAAAATCATTGGCTACATCGCCAAATAATTCCACACTGCCTGACGATATCTTGATCAGTTCCAAACTGATGATTGCTAAATATTTGACACATGTTAGTTTGTATTGGCGCCATAATTAGCGCACATAAGTACATAGACTGACTCAACTTGTCTCATTTAATTAATTTGTATACTCAGCCGATTTCGCTGGAAGCTGTTGTACATCTTCCGTTGTTTTGAACTCACCGAACGGCAGGCAGGCAGACATCTTATTAGCATTTTATTTATACGTAATGTTCAGACTGACTTATATGTTTAGAAGAGGGTGGGGGCCCACGAACACTTTTGTGCAACTTCTTCATAGAGAGCTACCCTTTTTCTCTCATAGACAACTTACATAACACTCACTTACATAACACATAACACATTACTTACACAACATAGAGAGCTACCCTTTTTCTCCCATTATTAGACAACTTACATAACACTTACTTACATAAAACATAACACATTACTTACACAACATAGAGAGCTACCCTTTTTCTCCCATTATTAGACTCAAAGCCCAACAAGCAAAACATAACACAGCTATTAATATAATATTAACCATAGAGTAACTGCACAGACCAGTGGATAAATTCAAAGCTTAGTCCGTAGAATTTAAAATTTTAATTGCAAGTACAGAGCCATTATCACGTTATCTCGTTATCACGTCTGCAAGTTTAAGCTAAAATACTTTCTGTGGACATTTTAAGATGTTCGCGACAGAAACGCTGTGCTTTTCTTTGGGGCAATGTCTTGCGTTTTTTATTTCCAATAATCAAAGAACAAAACTTGCCGTCTTACAAAAAAAGTTAAATAATCGCAACACTCCAGTTATGAAGTTAGTCGTCTACCGTTGTGAAACGAGACTTTTATTTGTGCAGTGAGACTGATTGTGAAAGTAGACAAAAAGCTTATTTCACCTCTAGTAGATCAATCGTTTAGGAAACCAAAAAGCTTTTCCACAAATGTTGGTTATTGTTGGGCCTAGATATTCCTACTAAATATTCCTACTGCCGAGCGCTACATCGTTCCTCAGCAATGCCAGGTCAAAGTTTAAAATGTACAGCCACTGTCATATTTTAGTGGAAAGAAAGATTCTTTCTTTCTTTCATTTCTTTCTTTTTCTTTTCTTTCTTTCTTTCTTTCTTTCTTTCTTTCTTTCTTTCTTTCTTTCTTTCTTTCTTTCGTTCCTTGAAGAAAGAAGAGGGGCCAAGCGACAAAGTTTCTTGATATAAAGGTCAGTCCAGGCATTTGATTGACATTTGTTTTGGAAACCTTGGGTCTAATACACTACACAGGACTTGTGTGTGAGTATATGCGTGCGTAGCATAGTGGAAGAAGCCAAGTTTACGTCAAAGTCTGTGTTAAACAAAAGGAGCATATCAAATATCACAACATTGGGGCTAGGGTAAATTCAAATTATTGGGCTTTCTTTCTTTCTTTCTTTCTTTCTTTCTTTCTTTCTTTCTTTCTTTCTTTCTTTCTTTTTCTTTTCTTTTCTTTCTTTCTTTCTTTCTTTAAAATTTCTTTTTCTTTGCACTCAAATATGACAGTAGCTGTAGCATAACGCAATGCAAAGGCTGTGCGCATCTTTGGATCAAATAAAATTGAGAGCCCATGCCATGCCCTAGCTCTTAACCACTTATTATGCTCTAACAGAGCTATATTCAGGCTACTAGCTCACATTTTGTTAAAAACTAACCTTAATTTTGAAGTTTCAATAGCTAGTGACCTACAGTGCAAATGGGGTAAGAAGTTTTTGTTTCCGATTTTTCCGAAAACGCCAATTGTAGCTTTCCTTGACGTGCTATTAAATCCAATTTTCGATAAAACTCGGTCTTGTTCTGCTTTCGCTTAGAGCTGTCAGTGTTTTGGAGCAGTCATCAGTTCGAGAAGGAAACCTGGCATTTCTGGCACTAGGTTAGGATTAGCGACCTAAGTTCTTGCACGTAGTTGGTTCAATTCGCAATATTCAAAAATTTACAAATGTAAATCTTAGCAATTGTGTACTCTTGGCAATGTTAACTTATTAGATTCATGCTGAAAGATAATTTTAATAGCTTTACCATTTTTGGACTATGCCAGACTTTGTATTTTGACTACCATTGCAACAACGATATGAACGTTTTCAATAGACTGAGCAGCTTCAAATTCAAGGACAGTTTTGTGAAGATTTCGGGCTGGTGACTGGTTCATTCCTAAAACGCGAACACATAGGGATAACATTATAGCCATTTTAATAGTAATAACAAGGAAATTTGAAGGAACGAATTGTCGCTGCCGCTTTCCCACTATCGAGAGACATACCTCAATTTACATAAATTTTGGCGCTTTAGCCTAACTTTTTACCTACTCAACGAGAGCGTTTGAACGATACCTGATCTGACCTATGGGACAACTTTCAATTTTAACCATCTACAACATGGCCGTACAAACCAAAATGAGTCATACCGCATCGCAAACGAAATATGCAAGCCTCCAAGTCAAACCTTTCGAATTGCGGTATTAAGCACCCCTGTACCACTCACCAATCTCGAGATCTGGGTGAGGGACTAAAATTAAAATTAATAATATAATAAAATTAAAACAGTAACCTTCACTGAAGTATCAGCGGAAGATATCTTCTAACTCCTTAGCAGTCTGTAACGCAAAGGCGTCCGCAGATACAACGGAATGATCGAGCTTCCAAGTTTTCTATATAATCAGCACAAATCCATCCTTGGCATATGGATCATGGCGTATCACATGACGTGAGTGGTTCTTCAGCTGCAATACACACCAGCATTCTCAATTTCAATTTTTCAATTAGTGTTGTTCCCTCACTGCCTGACTGCCGCAGTTCCACAATGGGCCGGTCAGCCAAGAAAGGTCGGTATCCGGAGCTGAGCGGAGGCACACGAAAACTTGGCCGGAAACGAAGACTGTCAAACAAATGGGCCAATGCACCCGGTTAAGGTTAAAAGACTTGTCTGAAGCATTAAATCTGTTGAACCAGATCAAATAATGTCCCACGACCCACATATCCTCCATATCATGGCCCAAGGAGAAGTTTTGGCCATTCTACAGTTTTTGAGATATCTATGTTCAAAACTTGACGGTCCATATGGCATGGCAGAAATTTTTGCTAACTTTCTTTTAATTTTGCTGGTTTCCTAACTTCATGTGAATGTACTGATTATAAGCTTTGATATTATGTATAAAGTTCTTTCCATCTCCTGAAACTGCGACCGTTATAGCGCTTCAAAATTCACTACACAAAAGGATACCACAATCAAGAATTCGTAATACTAAAACAGGACAGCTGTGGCAAATAAAAAATTTATTGAAAATTTACAGACAAATAATTTGTAACCTACGATACAGTGTTCAATGTCATGCAAATTATAAAAAATGCCAAGATGTGACTACTTTTGCCGTCTTTGTTGAAGGAGAGGCTGTTGATTTCACTGGAGCAGCGGCTTTCTTTTTCCGCCGTTACCATGAGATCCAATGTGTTTACGCAGCAACTGAGACTTATTTCTTTCAGTTCGAGAGCCCCGTAAATTCCAGTCTCCGGTTGCTTAGCTAAAAGTCGATATTCGCCATTTTTGGGTAATTGTAGTCAGTTGGTATGAGAATTCGGGTTGGGATAGGTGGCGTTGTAGTTTCTGGGGAGTCTCTTTTTGATATTCGTCGGTATCTATTTGCTGGTGCTTGTTAAATTTAGTGAAACTTTGTAGGTTTGTCAACGTGTTTTTGTGTTTTCTCTAATTCTGTCAACTCTATTGAGCTCACGTGAAATCATTTAATAAATCTTTGTAACCGTTTCACTGAGTTGAAGTTGGTCAGGGCCGAACATTCCTCCAATGTCCCACACCATCGGTATTCACTTGTAATCTAGGATCTTAACTTAATATCCAAGTAGACAGCAGTATTTTACTAACTCTCATAGACTCAAACTTCACAGCAGCCTGAGACTACTTCGCCAAGCACTTCTCGCACACAGCATTACGATGCCATGTCCTCGATTACCCTCCACCACTCAAATTTGGATGCGTTAAATGAGTTAAAATTTGGTAAATGTGTTTTTCGGCCTCGCTGAGTTCAAATATTGCAAAATTTTTCGACGTCGCAAAATTCGATTTTATCGATTATTAAGGACCAAGGGAAACCGAAAAAGTTATTTTCTTCGATTTTGCTGAAAAGTTGTGTGCAGGTGTTTTCGGGGTCGCAAAGCACTCAGAAGCAATCGAGACAGGACCCGGAAAAGTAGTACAACGCTTGCCTAACAACAAATATCTTTACTCCGACGCTGATCCTGATTACCAAATACCGCAAACATTAAGGGCAGTAAAATTATTTTCTAATTTGACTTTAACTTTCACTATTTAACGTCAAATCAGTATATTTATTTTCTGATGATTTCAATTCATTTTTATTCTATAAATATTTCAAATGATACAGAAATGATATGTGTAATGAAAAGACAAGATAGAAAGGTCAAAGAGTCCACCAACGATTAACTTTAACTTATGGGCAACTGTAGCTGAGACTGAGAGGTACCATGAAACACTACAGCCAGGTGAACGCGAGATGCCAAGGCAACTCTTATATCCGTCGAATCAAGCAGCCTGGTTTAGTGCGTGCCCGATTCGGGATGGTCCACCTTATGGGTGTCGTAATGCTTCACGGGTCTTACTGTAACAAGTCGGTTCGAATCCCTGGTTTCCCTTCGCTCTGCGCTCGAGAAACCAATAGATGTGAAGATCTAAACCACAAGTCCACCAATACTCGCTTCAGACCGCAAGTCCACCAATGCTCAACTCTTATCTAGTAAAGCTCAAGTTTTCCTAACTAACTTATCAGCTAAGCCTAGAGAAAATCAGATGTACAAGCTACTAATTTAATGAACAAGAGATTATACGCAAATGTGGAAATTTAGGATAAAGACAGGTAGAGTTTAAAGGAATGATAAAAGAGGTACGATAGATAACGTGATAACGATAG
This sequence comes from Trissonchulus latispiculum, assembly GCA_030248195.1. Taxonomy (NCBI): domain Eukaryota; kingdom Metazoa; phylum Nematoda; class Enoplea; order Enoplida; family Ironidae; genus Trissonchulus; species Trissonchulus latispiculum. Next base: position 45,274 of record JASAND010007742.1, on the reverse strand, counting down.
AAATACAAATGTAACAGTGGAGAACAGTCACGACAAATTCAAAGACAGACAAACAAACAAGCAAAACTAATTCACACTCTTACAGCTTATATGGGCTCGTACCTTTACCAGAACGAGATTAATTTGAGTTAGGTTATACGATTAAATCAGATCCATAACCAGCAGCCTTTCATAAACCCAAATTTGAAAGGAAATTAAGTTAAGTTTAAGTTAACCTGAAACCTACAAAATTTCAAATGAATTAATAATATATCGCAGATTTGGTGCAGTTTCTAAACTATCGAATCACTATATTCTGTCTACCGAACCTAAGATTCGAGGGGGTCTACCTATATGCAAACTGTGTCCTATATGCTGTTCAAAGTTATAAAAACAGTCAATATCGCACAGATTTCCACTCTTCCCAGGGCTCTAGATACTAGTTCCAACTGTCCACTCGGCAGACAGCCAAAAGCTAATGTCCTACTTCCTGCCTAAGGAAGCGGCCGAAGGCTAAAGGCTAGACGGTCATTTAGACTTCCCCAGGAATTGCAGTACAAAAGAGTTTTGTACCCTCAAACGCACGATTTACAGAAGACATACTTTTAGAAAACAGTGACATAGAGTCAATTTGTTTCGATGCTATCTTCTTCGTGATGGTCCTAACTCCGAGCCCACAATCCTAAATTTTGGCAGCCTTGAAACAGGCTCTTAGAGCCGAGAGGCGACTGAAGTTTGAGAGAAAGCAGCAGTCGTCGGTTGATTAAGGGAGCAAGCCTCAACCAGGGGGGATAGCGGTGCACGGCAAGAATCTAAGTCAGCTGAGTCAAATGGGTGTCGGACAAATCACCCGAAACAAGTCATGAACTGGCTAAGGGTGTCGGACAAATCACCCTGAATGATGGCAGGTCATGTGCACGCTATCCAGCCCTTGGCAGACTGTTTTTCCCTGTTAAAGTCTAAGAAAGTTCTACTATTGCAACGCACCTTAACGATCCAGGAAGAAGATCCTGAAAGATCGGGAGAGGGAGAGAGCAGGAATTGGCTTCAAGTCCTGGATGACCAGGAGAGCAGGGAATGGATCCAGTGAATCGATCAGAGCAGCAAGGGCCAGGGGGAACGGCAGGGTTCTTCACACCGACAAATCAAGAGGCTCCGGGATCTAATCCAGGCAAGGATCCAACGGATTGGGAGGCAGCCGAATCCTGGTAGAGAGCAGCAGGGATCCACAACAGGCAGCGCAGCGGGATCCAAGGGCAGAAGCAAGGTAACAGGGTCCAGGCAGGTAGCAGGAAATCACCGGCAGGTAATGGTTAGAACCTGAATCAAATGGGTTAAAACCTTTGTTAAAAGGTCTTAACCGTTTGATATTTCCTGGGTCCAGGAAATCTCCCTAAGAAGCGGAATTGGAAATTTGAGAAATTTTGTGAAATCTCGTGGAAGTTTGAGATCGCGTTCTGTGGTTTAAATTACGGGAATTTTGATTTAAAAGTGAAATTGAGGACTTTTGGGAGAGTTCCCAAAAGTCCAAAGCTTCTCAGTGGATTTCCTTTCGGAAATCCACGTGACCCAGGTAATATCTCAAAGATATTACAATATCAGAATCATTTATAATAAATAAATCAATACAATTTAAATTAACGGGGCTTAGCTCTGGGGAAATATTTTAGTAGGAGACCTCTGGGTCCTTTTATTATCTCATAAGCGATTCCCAGAAAAAGAGGGAAATCGCTTTTAAAAAACTAGTTAAATGAGAGTACAAAATTGGGGAGAGAGAGCTAAGGTGGGATATATATCCTAAACCCCCAAAGCATGTAATCCCCAAAAAATTGACAGAGGGCTAGTGTTAAAGCACTAGCCCCTTTCCGGAGTGGGGGGAATTTTAGGCATAGTAACGCCCTAGAATTATAGAAAACTGGGGGAGAAGGGAGAGGCCAAAAAGCGGCCGTACACGTCAAGAGACAGGGTAAGACTGAGGCGAAAAGAGAGTCTGCCTGTCAGTCACGGCAATTTCGGCAATCATTCTTCTGATTGGCCGAAATTGGTTTTGCGCAAAAACGGCGCGTAACATATGATTCTGATTGGGTCATGAAGCCATGATTGCAATGATTACGCTGATATGAATCGGGCGGGAGAACCGCCTCTTCTCAAGTGTTTACGCAAAACGAGAAAGGGTAATTAAGTTAATCCCTTTCCCTATTGTTAGAAAAAATGGAGAAATTTTACAAAGCTCAAATAAATGCACTCATGCCAGAAATTAAGGCGAACCTTAATTTCTCGTTTTTGGGAAAACAAATGTAGACCTGTCCCAGGGGGGGACACAATATGAAAGACTGCTATTAGGTAGGTATGTTTAAATTATTAAATTAATTGAGCAGGTACGAACCCTTAAATGTACAAGTAACAAAACAGCAACAATAATCCATTTACGTACAATCATAGCTAAGACATGAACCAACAACAATACTGATTAATTAAAACCTCAACTTTAACCAATTACCTTTCTTGAACTGGTATAGCTAGATTATATTTTTAATTTATCAATCATTAACTTTAAATAGCCTGAAGATCCGATCGCCTGCGTCTTGACAAGTAGCCGTATTTTGAAGCTAAGTTTGCACTTAATTTCGTAATACATAATTTCTAAATCTAAAACTTGTGGGCGTTGGGATTGGGACATACTTCAGTTTAAAATAAATGACTAAACAAAAGTTACCGAAGACTAGGAGTCAGTCGAACTATTTTAAGCTTCCATTTTGGTAGATACACTTGTATTTGAAATCATAATAATGAATTAAAAAATGTTAGTAACAAGCATGTATCTGAAGGCCTACTTCGCAGTATGCTCACGTCACATGCATGTAACTTTGACTTCTGGTTGAAATTGTCTGAGGCCTGCTCTTGAAAAGTCGAAGATTGCGAGCCAATAAGATCAAATGACTTATTGAACCGACATACTGATATGCCCACGCTAAGTTTATGCAATGATTTCATTTTGTAGCTAGTTACTTTTAACTGGTATCTAAATATAAGTATACGAAATGGTTAAAACATTTTCGGACAATTCTGAGAATACTTCTACTTGGTGAAAACGAGATTGAAGCAATAAGTAGTTGAAAAGACAGATTATTATAACTTCGCCATGCAACAGTGGGCCAGATAGTGAGATGTATTTTTTAATACAAATCTCGGCTTCTCTTCACTTGTAAACTATGCTTTTAAGATTTGTACTTTGTCACGCGGGAGATGAGGCATCTCTGACTATCGCACACTGGGGAGTCTGCAATACGCGGACTCCTGTGCCTGCAAAGATGAAATAGCCTGGTAACAACAACTAACAACGACTGTACCGTACAGCATATCCAGATAAGTCTTCATTTTTACTAGAAAAACATTGAATGTGCCGTTTCGGCCACTAACATTTCTTAATCATAACAAACATTTTGGCTCTGACCTGGATTAAGTGGTAGACGTGGGGGGTGAAAAAGGTCCCCCCGTGTTTATTGCTGATTCTTGGCTAAACGATAAATTACGTACCGTTATTCAATTGTACTTTAAATATACTAGTATTATGAACTACCACGTAAGCATTATCCCAACAGAAGAACCATATACTGAAATGGCTGGCTCAGTAGACGCTTTTACTAATAAAGTTTATACTGCATTCATAGTCGGCAGCATTAATTAAATTAAATTAAATTAATAAACACACAGCTGGTCAGCAAATGTGTTTAATGTCCCTGCAGCACGAGCAAGCAACAAAAACTACCCGGTAAAAGAAACTACTGCTTTGAATTTTGGAAATTTTCTCAAAATTATGTACAAATTTGTCTGTGGCCAACCGGCAACAGTTAAGAAGACAGCAGACGTGGTACAAATGTACCATATTCCCTTTCAACCCCCCTAGGCATACTTACTAATTGTGTTGTCCGAGATTTGCAAGGAGTTGGCCGTCTTTTGGGGGGAAACCCCTATGGGATGGCACCAACGGGTGAACACGATGCAGTGAAAGTGGCGTGGTCACTTCTGCCCCGGCAGTACCCTTGATGACGCCTCGGATAATTGCATGCAGCAATTATTCAGTGCCAGGTCTAAGCCCCATACCCACTCAGTTAGCAAAATTGGGCCTGGTACTACCCGTCCAAGCGAAAGCGACTGGGGTGTGGCACTAAAGTGAAAAAGTAGCCTGAAAGCAAAGCTAAAGTTTAAGAAAACTTGTTAATGTTTTGAGGGACGAGCCGAGCTCTCCCTATAAAGTTGAAGAACAGCTTCTAAAGTAAAATCGAACTACAGAACTACTGAATATTTTTCACTAAACATAAAGAGGAAGACTTGCTGTATTTAATTATAAAAGTTTCAACTTAGTTATTGATGTTAATTTGTGTGCAACTTTAATTAAAACCACTAAAACCAGTCACAGTTCGATGGGCGAGCCGAAGCTCCCCATATGTGATAAAGAATGGCTTGCAGAATAAAAACGAACCACAGAAAAAGTAATTATTTTTCGGCAATTATAAGGAGGGAAATGTGCTGACTTTAATTATATAAACTTCATGTTGACTACTAATGTTAATTAGTAAGTAAATAGCTGAAAACCATTGCGGGTAGTGAAACCTGGCAGTTGCACTGAAGTCTTCACAGGTGGTTGAGAAATTGGTGTGTAAAATAAAATCGAACCACAGAACGGGTAAATATTTTGTAATGATTAGAAGGAGAAAGGTGTGCTGAGTTTAATTATTGAAATTTAAACTTTGCTAGTAATGTTAATTAGCATGAAATTAAGAAGGGATCATTAAAACTGGCAACCTCTGAAGGAAGAGCCGAGCTCTTCTAAGGTAACCGAAAATATTACGTAAAATGAAAACGAACCATAGAAGAGGCATTTATTTTTGGTTAATTATGAAGATATAAACGAGTTCTGTCAAATTATGGATTGAGCCGAGACTGCCCACTTTGTGAGACCATGGTGACTCTGCAGGAAGAGTCGAGTGAACCCTAGACTGAACAGAATGAATTTAGAATTAAAACATCAAACGCTATCCAAATTTCCAAATTGGTTCATGCCTCGTGCAATGTCAAGAAACACAGTACACATGCATACAGAACACAAATAGTATAGCAATTAGGTTCTTCAAGCTCATCTTCATTTCCGTTCCATGGCTGGTCCGTAGTAGATTGAAGGTTCCCAATAATCGAAAATTCGCCCTTATTCGTGGGCTTAACACTTTTAGTCATGTTCTCAAGGCATTTCCTAACTGAAGCCTATTTTATTCCAAAATCCATAATCTTTAAATGACCATTTTTGTTACATATGCACACATGAATAATATTTTACTTAAGTTTTCAACTGACAAGAATATAAGTTAATTTAATTGAAAACATGACCATACATAACCGTAAATATAGAATAATACTAAGCCTGGGCTAACTGTTCCCAGTGTTCGACCACTCCCCCAGAATCTAGACATTTCCGATTTTTGCCAAAAAAACGCTACCTCTGATTCACACCACCCACCCTGAAGATTCTGCTCTAGCACAGTCTACTAATGAGTAATGATTAGTGGATCACTAATAAGCACTGTGTAAAATTCACACCATCTATGTCACCAACAGAGGTGGATTTTCGATGGATTACACCTACAGTCTACACGGTTAATTAAAAAACTTTAAGCTCTGGCTATTTCAGGACAACGTAATTAAACGTCTCCCCGTACAGAAACAACTGGAAACAACTTGACGCTTCTGTCGACGCGTAAGCTGTATCACTTATTCAAAGCTTTTAGAGTCACCACTAACGTTAAAAACTAGTTTTTTCTAGTACTCTCTAGCAGTGCACTAAGTGACAGTATTAGCTGTCAGATACAGGTTGTAAGGATTAAAATCTAGCCAAATAAAAAGTACCCGGAGTACCAGACCCTTCAATTCAATCACGTTGTACTATATATCGTTGCTGCAGACAATATATCGCGGTATGCTGTCACAGATTCACTGCTGTCTCATTATCGGCATAGTTTACTCGCAAGCCGAAGCGTATCTCATGAAGGATGCCTTGTATGCTCTGATCAATAACAGTCCTTATAAGGCTTTGATCGTACCGACACCGGAACCCGAACCTGTGGAAATGGTCCCTATTCCGCCTGGCTTCAGGGAGAAACTGATTATCAACAAAATCATTGGCTATATTGCTAAATGATTCCTATACGACAACGATGTTGAAATATTTGACACATTTTGTAGTTTGCCTTGAAACCATAAATTGATTTGATAATGCGTCTACATGTGATTCATTGCTTAATTAATGATAGTCAATTAATACTGAACCGGCAGACAAAAGTTAGAATATTTGTAACTTCCACACTAAACCCTGGTTTTAAACATCTACTACTGTTTTATGCGTTTCCATTGTTGTCAGATATCCCGTAAAATCTTTGCAAGGGCATCGCTGCATAAAACTCGGCCAACAGGCTGAGCAGCATTTCTTGAGTTCTTGCCTCTCAGGGGTGCCTTGAGACACTGGTTGAATTCATCCAGGTCCCATTGTGTTAAGGATACTGAAGCCGATGTTATCAAATGTGGGTTGAGCTAAACCCTAACATTTTTGGGTTGGCTAAACCCCAATTCTCAACCCAGTGTTATCAAACGTTTTGGGGGTACCTTATGTAATCCCACTTTGACTTTGTTAACCCATTTTGATAACACCGGGGTTAATGTTTCAACCCAATCTCGACCCGGGTAAGGTGTAGACCTATCCACGCCTACTTAGACCACAGGCTAAGGCCGTCTAATTCACACGACCACGCAAATACTAACCAAAAGGCCTTTTAGCGAGTTAACAATCACAGGGACTGACAGAACAACGGGCCTCAAGAGTCAAAAAGTCACAACTTTTATAGACAAAAGATTGGCTAAATAACAAGTTTTTTGTACGTCTAGAATTTTCGCTTTAGCCCGAAATTTGGCATTAATTTCGGGACAAAAACTCAACAAAACTCAGCAGCCAAAAAACTAACGAAATGTTTTGGTTAAAGGAAAAATCGAAAGAGCGCAGCTCGCTAGGCGAGCTGACAAATGCTTAACTAACTCCTTAGCTACAAAGGTTTCTACCTGGGTTGAGATGCTGGATAACATCGGCCCCAGGTGTTGGCCGGTCTGCATATTTCTAATAATACGCAAGCGGTTAGAAAGTGTGTACTTGGAATAGGCAGCATACCTTCTAGTGTTTCATTATATTCTATTATTAGAACTCCCACAAATATTAGTGTATAACAACTCTTTCTTGGAGAAAAAGATATGTTTACAGAATAATTCAGTCGACTTCGATAGTAGTTGAATGAATAATTCTGATTTCTTGACCCATCGCGAAACTTGAGAAAAATGACATTGAGATCGAATTTGGTTTGCCCTAGCAGCACTAATGAGAATTAATGGAAAAACGCATTGATCTTGGTTATTCTGTCCATTTAAAAACTGATTTTGCTGCTGAAAATTTACTTGGGGAGAAAATTGAGGAACTTGGTGTGGGGGCAGGCGTTGGTTAAAGCATCTGCCAAAGCACGTATATCTACATTTTGCAAATTTTGAGGGTTATCCGCAGGATTTTGAGATCGCTGACCCATAATTACGTCCGCATAAGTAGGAGTAAAAGCCGAGCAAATCTGATTTGAAATTAAAACATTTTCGTCTGGAAAAAGCTTCGAAAGACCTTCCAAAAGCTGGAGTTTTCTGACAAGGAAATGACTTGCGGATTTTTTCAGAGGTATACGTACTCGGCTTTCCGTGCGATGAATTTATTGCGGTGGAGCACCGCCGGAATTTGTCATGCTCGCCGCTTGCTGAAAACTGCAAGCTTGCAGTAACTGGGAGAGAACTTGGGTCCATTTCGGGTTGCTTCGGGGTCAAATAATTTATCGTTTGAGTTTGCTGATTACGCCATTGCCCTTGCACCTGAACAAGGCGTTCAGTAGTGGGAACCACAAAAATGATTGCGCCTGATTGTTTCGATTATTGGGGTTGCTTCCCCAACGGCCTCCTAGAGTGCGATAGGATCCTCGGTTTCCTCTATTCCAACCTCCTATCGATTTTTCGTTGGAATAACCGTCATAATTTATTATATTCCCTTGTTTCCACCAAAATTATTCCAACCTCCAAAATATCTTCGATTTGGGTTACCTCTGCGCCTTGAACCTGAATCATTTTGGCTTCTGATTTGCATTATTTGGAAGTATGGCCAGGGTTGCCACCCGTATAACACGTGCGCTGGTCAGTCTGACCTTTTTCAGGTGTTTTCTCCGTTTTTCCGATGATACTAGAACAGCATTTACAGCACCAGAAGCAGCACTAGCCAAGGGTTGGCAATATCCTGAACCCGCTGACTCAACTTTCGTGGCTGCTAAAATTAAATCCCTCTGAGCATTGCGTATTTTCACGTTCTTGATTTCATCTTCCAAATTTTTTAGTCTCTGATATAATTCACTTCAGCTTTCGTGGGAATCTGACAAAATTGCACAAACCTTCGCTTTAGCCGTTTTTCTTTTTGGGAGTTTTTCAGGCTATTCTGATTTATCCAACTCGGGGCTGAATCACACTCCTCTTCAAGTCTAGATAGTTGAGTTACGGTTTGTTTTGCAATTCGACCATCTTAGTGGCCATAATTTTCCAAATCAGATAAAAGTGAAATTCCAACCGTCTTCACATTCGGTTTGAGGCCTTTTCGAAGTTGTTCAAAAACTGAAACAGCTCTTATATCATCGCTTTCAGTCGGAAAGGCCTATTTAGCTAACATTTCCAATTCAGACTCAAAATCTTGCACATTCTCGTTCTTTTTCTGAATACATACATAAAATTTTTCAATAATGTTCAACTGCTATCCGCTGCACCGGCTCATAGAGCATTTTAAAAAGCTGCTTCAGCTTTCTGTACGTGCCTGGCATTCCTAAGGAGGAAAGTCGATAAATAATTTTTTTCGCCCCATTTTGCTGGTAAAATCGAATAATATTTATTGTTTTCGACGTAGTTGGCCTTAGCAATGGCCTTGAAACTGACGATCCACTCGTCAGGGGTCAGGGTCGTATCTTACGGAAAATTACTCAGACCCTTGGCAATTAAATTTTTGAGCTCCGCAATTGTCTGTTCTGTTCTGTTCTACCCAATCTAGCTCGTAACCTTGTCTCCAGATTTCGATTTATTTCCACCAAAGAGCCCAAAGTCTCAACAAATCTATCCACTCCACAGCAGGATTTTCTTCACTCGATGATTCACTCATTTTTGGCGAAAACTCTAGCCCAAAACTAATCAAACCGTTGATGAAAACAACTATTTGACTTCCAATCGACGCAAACACCTCCGAAAATGGCAAAAAATTGATTAAAAAGTAATATACGAATACAAATTAAGCGGGGAAAGGGGGCGGCCGTCATTTTTAGCATCTTTTAGTAAATTTAAACGATGAGACGAGAATTGAAAATGGGGGTTTACAGAGGGGGAGTCAGAAACACCTAAAGCTCTAAAATAAAAAATACAAACAGAACCCGTCCTAAAATGGCAATTTCCGTTTAGGTTACCCATATTTTATGCAAACATCGTGATTTTTAATCGATTTTTCGATTTGGAGGTCAATTGGGGGGGGGAGGTCAAAATTTTGAAAAAATTTGGCCACTCTTTTAAATTTCAGCCTTAAACTGCCCTAAATTACGTTCTGAGCGTGACAGTAATGCTACAAAAATTTATTAGGCCTTAAATAACTAAAAATTAACAAACTTTGAAATAAAAAATTCCTTGTGGGTCAAACATTTTTAAAAATTTTGCTTTTAAATGATATAAATAAATTTCTGGGCTTACAAACAACGCCCCAAAAATTTATTTCAGACCGAGTTAGCATTAGATTTTGGTAAAGATAGCCCCAAAATTAACTAGGGGGAGGGTCGAAAAAATTTTCAAATTTGGCCAAGTTTCAAAATTTCGCCTCTAGTGCGTTTCTGTTGCTATTCTAATGTAAAATATTTCCGGAAACAGGAAGTTTCAGCACTATGCAATAGAAAAAATGTGCACAAATTTTTCTAAACTAGAATTTTCAAAATTTTATTCCCGTTTTGGGAGGTTTAGAGAGAGGGGGTCACTTAAATGTACCTAAACGTTGTTTAAATACTATTGGGCTGCCCCAATAACCCTATGCCGTTTCCAAATTAAATTACCTGCGGTGTGGAGAGGTGTCTAACCACCCTGGCTACCCAATCTTTAATTTTATTGAGAGCGCAACTTTGAATATTCGCAAAACGGAAAATTTAAGTTGTTATTACGCAAAACCAATTATCACAAAAGAATCTCCAAATCAAGGGCTTTCTAGAGATATAAAGGTTTTACTCATTATTATTATTATTATTATTTAGTATTGCTTTGCATTACTTATTTATATACGAAAATTGTCAAAATTAACAAATTTTTAATTTGACAAACCGGACAGTGGTCATGTCACGGTCGCCAAATATCAATCCCCGGTTTATTGTCCGGTTACTAAACCGGAAGTTGGATGGTGAATCAGTGCAGATTCGAGTAAAGACCTAACTAGGATACAATTCTACTAAATATTCGAATCCTAATCTGAAGTCCTACCTAATTAAACATGAGACTGTTGTGGCGGACAAAGTACTTTATTAAACTTAGGATTTATTCCAAAAAGAACCACGCACAGCTAATATATTAAATATGGCTCGAAAGCCCGACCGTTCGTTACGTAAACAATACCGACACTGATTTATTAGCCTTATTATTGGAATGACTCATTAGCTCAGCCCGACGTAACTACACAGAAGTAAGGATTGCTTTGAATGGTTGTTTCAAATCGCAGACCGTAATTTCTAGGTATTCACACTAGTAATACTACTACTACTACTACTACTACAGTACTGTTCGAAAGCATCTTCCACTGATGCCAGCATCAACATCACTGATGCCGGCATCAGCACCACTGATGCCAACAAATACTAGCTAAGGTTATTATCAAAGCTTTCTTTGCTTTCTCTTTTCAGGGTAGTTTGGCTTCCTCCAGGCTTTGAATGAAAGCGCTTTTTGTTACTGCAAAAAGTTAGCATAGTGCTTGTACGCATGTATATGCTGCACTGACTCAAATGTGAACTAGCTTGCTGGAGTCTGTCGGACATCGTTACATAGTTGAATAAAAAGTGATATGCTTTGAAATATTTTACAACTATCATTTTTGAGAGCATAAGCACAGTTTGAAAGGAAGCTGTTCCCAGACAGTTGTGCTTTACGTGTGTACACTTGGCACTCCCACTGAATGAGCCAACGCCAAAACCGATTGAGCCAAACTTGTTAGTCAGTAGACTGATTGAGCCAACCATTATTAGGATTGAGCCGCTTTTAGTTAATTAGTAAAATGCATTTAATTGTGGGAGAGCCAAATGTATCTTATCACTCCCTTGATTGATCCATGATCCAAAAATTTGTACAAAATTCAAATATAATAATTGATGATTGAGCCACTGATTTATTTGCCGTTATTTGTGTCCCTTCGTTAATAATTTAATTCTGAAATTTGAAAATTTTAAGTTAGTAGTTAACGATCAATGCAACTGAATTCTAGCTAACCTAACGCTTATGAAGGTTCGGTTTAAAATTTGATAAAGTTTGGTGAGCAACATTCAGCAGCATCATATTCATTCAGATTCAGCAAGCAAGCGAATTGAAATGTCTTTATAGTTCCATGTTTTCCGAGCGGTTATGCACACAAAAAGACCGGGATGGGTGAACTATAGGTGTAACGGAGATTTTGTTTAGGCTCCGACCATAGGTGTGACGGAAATTTGGGGTGGGCGGGCTCCCCCCAACTTTTTTTGGGGACCCTCTGGTTCTGGAGACCCCGCCCCAACCCCATAGGTCCAATTGGCGGTTTTTGCCCCCCCCCCCCAACTGGGAGGGGGGGGGGGTAGTCGCGCCGAAGGCCCGAAAGTTGGGCATTTTTAGGGTAAATTTTGCAAATTTTTTCAAAAAAGTCCACATTTTTGGCTTAACGTGTTTATTATCGCGAGAAATATACGTTTCTAACGGTTTTATGGACTTCTAGACTCAATATTGACTTTATTCTGGACTCAGAAACATGTTGGCAATCAAGTTTTCGAGTTTAAAAACACTGTCTAATGTTAAAATTACTTAATGATTTCATGTTTTTCGGCATTACCAATGGCTGAAAATGCGATTTTTGGCTTAAAAATAGAAACATTTTTGGGGGGAGGTTTGGGGGGGTTGGGGAGGGTCTAAAAAGGGGCCTCCCCAAAATTCCGGGGAGGGGGCCCCCAAACCCAAATCCCCGTTAAACCTATGCCCAACCCTCCCCAGAGCCAGAACCTCACCCAACCCTCCCCCAGAAATTTTTTTCTGTTTTTATGCCAAACATTGCATTTTCAGCCGTTTCTAAAGCCTGTCTAGAACCACTGTCTAATGATAAATTTATATACTTCATGGTTGAATGTTTTTTGGCATTAGAAAAGGCTGAAAATGCGATTTTTGGCATAAAAGCAGAAAAGTTTTTGGAGAAGGGTTGGAGGGTCCTGGGAGGATCTCCAGAGACCAGAGGGGGGGCCCCAGAAAAAGTTGGGGGAGGGCCTCCCCCACCCTAAATCTCCGTTACACCTATATATGATTACAACTATGGTCAAGGTCCGTCCGCCAATTATATATCGGTCTTAAGATTTTTATATTATAAGCCGATTCGCTCATTACGTTATAAATGGAGGAAATTGTGGTTTGCACTCTGGAAAAGGATTGACTTTTCTTAATTTCAATCCTTTTCCAGATCAGAACTCAGTTCCTCACCTCAATTCTGGATTTTTTACTATACGGAAAATCCTAGTGCACAACGTGGATACTGGAGTTGCCTCACCGCCGTGGAATTCAGTTGGGTAAGTGTTTTCTTAAATTGTGTCTGAATGTTTGTTTGAATTTTATTTGAAATTTTGTTCCAGCACAACTGGTCATAAGTGTGGCTGTGCAAGAACACTGGGGGGGGGGGGTCGGCGCGTCGGGTCGTTTTATTTTTTCAAAAGACAAACGGACAAAAGTGTACAAAACGCTCAAATGGACAACAAGCCATGGGGGGAAAACCCCACATTTTCGGGTCTTGGCCGGAACTTTTTTATTATGTATAAGGGCTAGATGAGAACATTATATACCATCGTACTAAGTACTTGGCGTACTTAGATCTTTCTTTTAAGCCCATTTGCACTTCTCTAGGTTGTGCCGGTATAATGCAAAAAGTAGCGGGGGAAAACCCAATGGGAGGAATAGTGATGGGCACTGGATATCCGGATATCCGGATAATTTTTATATCCGGATAATATCCGATTTGAGAAAAATATCCGGATATCCGTGTACATTTCAGTCAAAACAATGAAAAATTGACAAATTTTTGACAAAAATTGTAAAATATTTTTCAAAAATTCCTCTGAAAATTTTTTGAAACGAAGGTTGCTGCTTGGTTGCATGATAGACATTCACAGCCTGCCGAAAAATTGACAGAAAAATTGAAAATTTAACTGCAAAATCGAAAAATTTTGTTGAAGTTAAGTTTGGAATAGGCGAATAACCGGATATCCGGATATCCGTTAACGCAAAATAGCCGGATATCCGGATATGAAAAAATATCCGGTGCCCATCACTAGGGGGGAACACCCAAATAGGGGGAACCCACCATTCACAGGTCTCAAAAATTATCGTAGCGCTATTCCGACACTTCCGGTGTAAAATTCAACTCTTTTTAGCTAGTATAAATAAAAACCCGATCTAGCTTTTTTGAGATTTCATGTACTATTGAAAATGCAGCATCTAACGGACATTTTTCATAAAGTTTAACACATAAACATAGGGCAATTTTTGAAAAATGCTAAAAACGATGTATATAATTTGATAAAACTTATTAGTCTATCGTGTAGAGAATAGTTTTCTTACGTTCAATTGGCTGTTAAAGTCCACAACTAGACCTGTCCTGGGTTCTCCAGTACCGAAATGGCACTTTCAGGGTTTTGGGCCCCTAGCTAGCCAGCGAAGCAAAATTATCCAAATCTGACACCATAGATGATGCAGCGTCCTCGATAGTACCGTGCTATAGTATCGAATTGTTTCCCGCGTTTTGCATAACAGTGCAGCACAATACTTATATATATACAGCTTTTCCACGTATGCTGTAATTAGCAGGGCAAGCAACAAACGTTTCCCTCCGGATGATTTTTGGTCTTAAAACACAAAAAAGTAGAAAAAAGTAGGAAGAGTATGAGCACTAGCTGACACCAGGTCTCTAGAGGGCACCGCGCAAACGCCTTTACACCCATGTTCCTTGTATATATATATATATATATATATATATATACATATACAAGTAGGAAAAATGCTCCTTGCAGTCGCATGTAAAATGCAATATGAGCTATGATGGTCAACATTTAAATATGTCAAGGACAAGATTTAAAACGTCTAATATGAGCCAGCATCTAAATCGGTAAAGGACAAGCTGTAACTGGCTAATATGAGCCGCCACGTTTCTCTTGGGCTCATATTGACGCTCGCTGCCGTGGTTTCAACGGCTTGACATCACGACGACCTCTTACCAGCTTGCCTACAGACTCTTTACTTTTATTCCCAATCCCAAGTCTGAAAAAATCCTCACCGTCTTGCGTAATGTCATTAGCTTCATATAATGTTTGGTTTAAGGTATATATTTATTTAAGGTATATATGTGAACACTTTAAGCAGCTAAAGTTCTCCCCTTTAAAGTTGAATTAAGTGGAATATACATTTGGTATATACCAGTTTTCTAAATCATAGAAACACACTGCAAACTAGATACAAATGCATAAAGCTCCAGTAAACCGGTATTCTTCAAGTCTTCAGTACCGGCTTACTGTACACAGCACTTATACAATAAAATACACAGCTGATGTGTAAAACTTTGATGTGTGCTTACCCACTTGACTTTACTTATTGTATCAAGACCAGACGTATGTCATGACAATTACGTGTACATGCGAATTTGAAAAGTGAAAAATAGTTAACTCAACTTAGTATCCTCGCGTCAATATGAGCCCAAGAGAAACGTGGCGGCTCATATTAGCCAGTTACAGCTTGTCCTTTACCGATTTAGATGCTGGCTCATATTAGACGTTTTAAATCTTGTCCTTGACATATTTAAATGTTGACCATCATAGCTCATATTGCATTTTACATGCGACTGCAAGGAGCATTTTTCCTACTTGTCCTTCTTCCAATTTTTGGGAGCGCTGCTCTTAGGCAGAAGTAGTCTGCAATTCATTACTCCCAGAAAATTCTCTATTCCAAACAATGACCACTGTCTTCGGGGGTTTGACCACTGGTCAATAGGCCACCTAGACCATAGTGACCAGTGGTTACTTCTGTCGGGTCTGAAAATATGCTCATTGAAACGAGCGTAGACAATTTACTATATATGCCCCCAACCAAAACCCCGAAAAACACTGTTTTAGGGGGTTTGACCACTGGTCAATAGCCCACCTAGACCATAGTGACCAGTGGTCACTTCCGTCGGTTCTGAAAATATGCTCATTGAAACGAGCGTAGACAATTTACTATATATGGTCCCAACCAAAACCCCGAAAAACGCTGTTTTAGGGGGTTTGACCACTGGTCAATAGCCCACCTAGACGATAGTGACCAGTGGTCACTTCCGTCGGGTCTGAAAATATGCTCATTGAAACGAGCGTAGACGATTTACTATGTATGCCCCCCACCAAAATCCCGAAAAACGCTGTTTTAGGGGGTTTGACCACTGGTCAATAGGCCACCTAGACCATGGTGACCAGTGGTCACTTCCGTCGGTTCTGAAAATAGCTCATTGAAACGAGCGTAGACGGTTTACTATATATGCCCCCAACCAAAATCACGAAAAACGCTGTTTTATGGGGTTTGACCACCGGTTAATAGGCCACCTAGGCCATAGTGACCAGTGGTCACTTCCGTCGGTTCTGAAAATATGCTCATTGAAACGAGCGTAGTCGATTTACTATATATGCCCCCAACCGAAACCCCGAAAAACGCTGTTTTATGGGGTTTGACCACCGGTCAATAGGCCACCTAGACCATAATGACCAGTGGTCACTTCCGTCGGGTCTGAAAATATGCTCATTGAAACGAGCGTAGACGATTTACTATATATGCCCCCAACCAAAATCCCGAAAAAAGCTGTTTTAGGGGGTTTGACCACTGGTCAATAGGCCACCTAGGCCATAGTGACCAGTGGTCACTTCCGTCGGTTCTAAAAAGCGACCCCGATTTACTATATATGGACACCACCAAATGGCCGAAAATAGCCGTTTTTACGGACTTTTCCCAACTTTGACCCTGGGCGAGGAACCACGGGCGCCATGGGGCCTGAGGGTCACATCCATCGGTTTCGGCAGTATGCTCATCGTTTTCAGCGACCCCGATTTACTATATATGCGCACCACCAAAAGGCCAAAAAATGCTATTTTAGACAACTTTTTGACAATTTTCTGTGTTGGGACCTCGAAAAATTTCCAAAAAAAATTTCCAAAAAAAAAGTCCAAACGTCGATTTTTCTATTTTTGACCATCTGTAAAAATCGACCCAGAGCGAAATTCGGAAATCAAACATAAACTTGATCTGGACCATAACCTAGATAATTAAAAATTAGTATAGAAAAATTTTTCCTATGGGCCGTTTGAAAAATCGGTGTGCGCAAAAATCGCCCTATAAAAGTGGTCGATACAGAGAAAAAAACCCACTTTTAAACTTGTATCAAAAAGTCGATTTTTTCAAAGTTCATTTTTTCCGGACAAGTTTGGTATCATTCGAAAGCTCTTGGCCTGGAGATTTCAAAAATGTAAACTTTAGCTCTCAACTCCCTACCGTTAGTTATGGCTAATTAACAGTTTCCCTAATCCGCAAAGTGCCTTTATAGCTCATATTATGAGGGGCGCTCCGCGCACCCTCATGATTATATATATAGCGCGGCGGGGAAAAACCCAACGCCAGTGTGAGTCACCTATATGAGGTAGACGGGATTTTAATACACAGACTCATTCAATCCAAGGAAAATTTTTTTAATTTAAGTTTAAATTTCTTTACATTTTACGCCGCCATCACTCCAATTTAAGTTCTAATTTCATTTAGATTTTTTTATTTCATTAGTACTCTCAAAGCGCTTCCAAATGACATATAAATTATTGTTGTAGTCCATTCGTATCTTTGATTATCCTCAAAAAAACTGCTACACTAATCAACTAATCACTTTTATGCAACGGGCCCCTGGGGGTGGCCTAGACTCGGCGGGAAAAACCCAAATTTCAAAATAAAATTTTTTATAACCATTAGCAGCAAAGGAAAAATTCATGCATTTCTTAGCTCAATAGAGCCTTCTGATCAATTTGGTATAGATTTTACCTAGGCTCAAATTTCTATGTACGGTCCAGGTGGCCAAAATCTGACATGGTGCCATTTCAAGCCAAATTTTTCAATTTCGTCAAAAATCGCAATTTTTTACTAAAATTGGTCGGGTTTGGCATTGAATGCAATAAACGTATATACGTTTTTTATGTGATAGGATGCTTAAACTGCAGAAATTAAACAAATTTCAAAATTTTCCAAAATGTTAAAACCAACAACCAACAGTTATCGTTAGATTTTCGATTTGTCACTTAATAAAGAGATATATACAGCCAAAATTCAAAAGTTTGGGTTTTTATTTCCACACTATATATATGTAACAGCCAGAACTACTCCTTGGCATAAAGCACAATCACAGCATAACGATTTACTAATTCAAAATCCAAACGACAACACTTACCCACAAAATTGGATGATGCTGGAAATCTGTGTTCACGCTGTGCACAAGTTTCGTTTATATATGCAGTTACATAAAATCCGGCTTTGAAAAGAGAAACTGAGTTTTAGTCTGGAAAAGGATTGAAATTAAGAAAGACCAATCCTTTTCCAGAGTACAAACCAGTTTTCTCAAATATTTCAGTTAACACCTCAAGCAAAGCTGACACTGACAATCTAATGACGGAAGGTTCAAGCAAACAAGCATGTAGGTGTATGTATAACGAAGATTTATCCCTCTCCTATATCTGAAAATTTTTGCTATCAATTTTGGGTATTTAAAGTATATCAATTTTTTTGTTTAGATCTACAATCTAAAATTTAGGGGGTTTTGACAATTTTCGGGGACCCCCTCCACCACCTGTCAGAAGGAACCTTCAGATTTTTGCTCAGCACCTACCTAATGCTTAGGTGTGGCTTGGCAAAAAAAATCTGGGGGGGGGGGGGGGGAGAAATTCCGACGGTGGACGGGGGGGGGGCGTCAAAAGTTGCCCAAAAACCCTAAATTTTCCATTTGGTTTTGTCATTTTCGACCAAAAATATGGGGACGGTAGCAAAATCTGACAACGTGTGGAGAGGGCCGCGAAAATTTGTCTTTTTAGTGGGGGTACACTTCCTTAACACATCTGCCCATAGGTGTGTTAGGGGGGGTGGGAGGGGACCCCCCCACCAAAATGACAAATTTTTTTCAGATTTTGGCGACCCCCCTCCCCCCAGTGGCCAAAAATGGCATTAAATCGAAATTTTAGGGGTCCCCCACCATCCGTCGGAAACCCCTCCCCCCCAGAGTTTTTGCCCAGCCACACCTATGCATCTGACATAAGCTTCCTGCTTCCCCCACTTCCAAAACCCTAAAAAATGCCAGAAACTGGTCTTGTGAAGTTTGGGGGCTGCTCCCCAAGCAAAATCTCCGTTACACTTACACCTGTGGTTAGATTATCACTTTCTCAGATTGAACTCAGTGCTTTGCAAAGCACGTCACGGGCACGGGTCACTCACAAGTCACGCACGACAATTGGTGGTTTGTTAGAATTTGAAGTGAGAAGTAAGCCTTCAGTTAGCTAGCCGTTGCTTGCATTCCCCGGTAACTAATGTAAATCAATTTTGAGATTTCTAAATTAAATTATTTGCGCAGGGACGTGAATAAAAGTTAATAAACGGTTGGCTCAATCGGTAGCCGTTATGCACAACTTCTTCAGAAATTTTCGAATCATGGATCAATCATGGGAGTGATAAGTGACATTTAGCACTCCCAAAATAAAATGTGTTTTACTAATAATCGAAAGGCGGCTCAATCGTAATTATGCTTGGCTCAATCACAGTAAGGCCTAACAAGTTTGGCTCAATCGGGTTTGGAGTTGGCTCATTCAGTGGGAGTGCCAGGTGTACACACGTTTTGGCTTTGCCACAAGCAGCACACATTGAAACTTCGACAACTCTGTTTTATGATTTCTCATTACAAAGAGCAGTGTAATAGGAAATTGAGGGAATAAAACAAAATATGACTGCAATGATCAACAACTTCTTTACATTTTTGACATCGCTTAATGCCCAGAAACGTTTACATAAATATATCACTAGTCTACGATTATGAGCTTCTTAATAAAAACTAGATAAGAGCTTCTTGATAATATTTTCTGTCACCAGTTCAACAAGTGCTGCTGTATGAAGATCTTCTTTGTTTGAGGAGTTAGGGAACCTGAATTTATATGGTTTGGAGTCTATATGTGTATAGTATGTCATTTATCAATTACTATTCATATAAAGACCGTAAATTATTTCATTGGTGTATTACATCACATCTCATTATCTAAAATATTTGAAACAAGTTACCCCTAAAAGGGGCAGTATTTCGCTACATGAGAATTCATCTCAACTGAATTAGCAGATCGGTGCTCTTTTATTAAAGCATAATCATGCAGTGCCAAAAATATTAATTTAACCAAATTTTGTGTTTGTACACTTGGCATCACAGCTATTTATATTAACACTCTCGCTGCCTATCGCCCACATATGGGCGATGGCCGGTTTGGCATGGCATGCCATCGCCCTTATATGGGCGATAAGCAGACATGTTTTCAATTGACTGAAATTTTGTTGGTATGGTAAATATGACATAAAATATCACTGTGGCATGCAGAAAAGGCCTTTAAATAGATTGAAACATATAAAGTTTCAAGGCGTATAGTAACGAAATGGCCTTCTGTAGATGAGTAAGTAACGAGATATGGATTTGGCATGCGGCGGTGGATTACCAAAAATCATGTGGCAGCAAGAGTGATCGTTTTAGTCGTCAGCCATTGGCTTTCATCATCTAATATCTATACCAGATATCAGATGTATCTTGGGAAAAACTTGTAGATAGGGTTTGTGACCAACCTAAAATAAGTCAGACAGTCGGTCCCAAGGTTAAGCGAAAAGTGTCTTTGGATTTGTCATGCATTTCCCAGAAATAAACTACTGAATCTTCAGCAAGTGGCGCTCAGTTTTTAATTACTTTAAAACTCTGCTAGTCCGCAAATAATTTTAATCTGGTTCCGTTCAAACTGGAAACATCCGAAGCTTTGCCTGGCAAAAGCAGCCAAGGAAACTCACCTTTCACAGCGACGTTTTGAAAAAATTCTGCATTGTCTGCGAATCGAAGCATTTTGTCGGAAGTTGTACTGGTTAATGTTGATTTGCGGAGGCGGAGGGCATCCGGATTCCGCAAGAGCATCCCTGAAAGCGTTTGACGTAACGCGACTGAACACCATTTTGAGTGATCCAAGCTATATGACAATGCTGGTTGGGTGTTGCCTTGCCATACTCGTTCCGCTTCGTATCCCGCAGGAGGTTAAAGGAAGCAAATTGTGAGTGTCAGAAACTACGACAAAAACTTAGTTGGCAGTTTGCACTAAGGTGGTAAAGTTTGACGGTCTAGGTAGCTTCGTCCATAGTTGCACATTCGCACTTGCTTCCAGGACAGATATTACACTATATCTCATTTGCATAATGTGTATGTGTCAAAATTGTTTGATTCTGAATTCTTGTTAAAGGGGGGGGCAATGCGGGAATTTTGTTCAACACAAAGAAATATTTATTCGGTCCTCTCCACTAAAATTAAACTTTAGAAAAATATTTGATTTATATTTCAGATATGCAAGTATTCTTTCCACAACTTGTTTTCTTCTGGAATTTTACTCATTGACATGTTTCGACTGTAGTCCCCCCGGGAGTAAAAAAAGAGAGCAGCTAGATTTACACGCTAAGGATAGGCAGTGCATCCTGATAAAGGAAAATTTTCAGTTCAAACATGGGTCCACCCATTACAAACATTTCGCCTTCGGCGAAATAAAAACCTTTACGTTTTGTAGCTTGCTTGATTGTCTTTCTCTTAAGTTCTTGTTTTAATGATATTAATGCAGTAGTCGACTATTTGTAACAGCAACAAACAAACAAATATGAATTACTGTAGAAATGATAGTTGTACAATATTTCAAAGCATATCACTTTTTATTCAACTATGTAACGATGTCAGACAGACTCCAGTGTAGAGTATAGGATAAACGCGTGAGCTAAGCCTAGGTATACGGTAGATAAGTTTCAATTGAAATTGAAATGTTTCATGAATAATCAATGTAAAATTATCGTTAGCTAATTTCATAGCTCAATTATGACTCATAGTGATGATCCAGTTCAAAAATGGCGGATCAAGTCAGTTAGTGTTGTGTTGGTCCCGTGGGTAGTTGGCGGGTAGTTAGGAGCGTTTCTGCCATTTTGCGAGTCTTATTTTAGTTGTACTTTTATATTTTGGCCGAGTTTGGTTCTGGAACTGTTGTGAATTATTTGATATGCGAGTAAATAATCTTTTAGACTAGGGTTTTTTATCTCACTTTGAGCGAGCAAATATCTAGCCCTAATCAGTAGACAACCACAAATTTACTTCATTATTTCTTGGGCATCACACACCTTTGACAACAACCTGCAAAAGACGGTCAGTCATTCGTGAATCTAGCACCAGGGTTTTATTCCCTACACCAGCAAGCTAGTTCACATTTGAGTCAGGTGCAGCATACATGCGTACAAGCACTATGCTAACTTTTTGCAGTAACAAAAAGGCTTTCATTCAAAGCCTGGAGGAAACCAAACTACCCTGGAAAGAGAAAGCAAAGAAAGCTTTGATAATAACCTTAGCTAGTATTTGTTGGCATCAGTGGTGCTGATGCCGGCATCAGTGATGTTGATGCTGGCATCAGTGGAAGATGCTTTCGAACAGTACTGTTCTACTACAACGGCAGCAGCGTGTGAAGAATCGCCCGAAGAAGAGGCCCATGGCGGAGCCTCGAAGCCGGTTGTGAAATTAAGGTTCGTCTGACTCTGGGTGTCCTGTTTTGATTTTAATTTTTTAAATTGTGATGTCATCTCACGGATCCGTGTACTTGTGGCTGTTCGAAGTCTATCTGTCCTACTACAACTGCTGTGTTTTCTTTATCTGTTAAAGTTTCGACCAAACCTAAGTAATCTATTCACCTGTGTCACCTAGATTTCTACACGATAACAAGTCCACCATCAAGCAGAAAACGAATCAAATTGTTTAAGTTTTATGCTAAATGATAGCAACCAGTCCCAGAAATGAGGCAGCATACACTAAACATGCGGCTACAAAAACGATTCGTTTAAGCCACAGCAGAAAGCAGTTCTCTGACTGCGGTTTTGGAGCTCGAATCGACTTCAGCGCCGCCTCCGCTTCAACTTCGAACGGCACTTCTCCCACAACATTCTCATTCACCAGCAAAGAACTGTCGGCTCGATAGCGGGACAGAAAGGACTGGACTTTCTCTGATAGCTTCTGGTGGTTCCATAGGCCACTTCCAACGGTCAGAAGACTGGTTAGAAATAGAACCAACGACACTGATATGTTGACTCCAAAGTAGACTACTAAAATTGAATAATAACAGTTTGATACTATTGGCCACATTTGCCATCCTGCAGCGGCAAAGCTGTCTGTTAGATCAGAAAATTAGTTATAGGCGAGTGAGTGAGTGCCTCAAAATCTCTCAGATGAGGTATACACTTAAACACGCAATGTTGACATGAGGTAAGCGATTAGCCAATCTGATAGGTTTTAGTTCAAACGCATATAAACACATGCCTATCAATAATAACTGGTACCAACCCCGAGATTTCGGCGTTACTGTAAGCTTATTCTATATATTAGGAAGAGCTGAGTGTATCACTCTTCCTGTAATAAACTTTATGTGTTAGGTATGAAGACTTAAAACTACACTTCTATCGCAATAAATCTTTGCTCGCTTACAAATCTTAGGCACACTTCCACTGCTAATGGGAATTCGTTGCAGAGATTCCATGAGAAACAGACCCTGGCAAATTGCCAGGAGTAAGTAGTAAGGCGCGCAAGTATCAGCCGTCGGCAGAAAGTAACCAGCCAGGGCAAGAATACTTGTCAGTGCTGCAGGCAGGACAACAATCGGTCCGTAGTAGGGTTCGTGACGGGTCAGAGTGACCCGAAACTCTCCGACCGACCAGACGTTTGTGGATGGCTCATCTTCCGGCAAATCGTCCAGGCTGGAGGCAATCCCTGCAAATTCAGATTGGATGTTCAGATACGAGACTGATATAAAATTTTATTCAAATCTCTTGTGTTTTACACGGAACGTTTGACTGTTTTAAGTAACTACTTGCCTAAATTACTAGTTCTGCACTAATATTTCAGGCGGCGCCGCCTCAAATATCGAGGGCCTTTTCGCGCGCTAGTTAACAGAGTTTCGTTAAAGTGTTTTAACTCGTTTAACCCTGCAGGCAAGTTAGAATGAACTGTTTATCTCGGTTCCCGAAAAGGATTCAGTTAACCTTAATTCTGTTAACACGTTGAACTCTCTGCGCGAAAAGCCCTTAGAGACTTCTTCCCAATTACAACCTCAATTGATTCAAATGTCCCTAGAGGCATAACTTAACACTAACGTTTCTAAATATATTACATGGTGCCTAAAAGCGTTGGAAGTGAAATAATAACATCATTACAGAACGCACCGCATAGCTCAAATTACAATCTGTTTGCAATTTCTTACGTAATTGAGCTTACGTAATCTTACGTAAACGACAACAACAACCTTGAAAAAGATCATACAACTATGCGTAACTAACAACATCAATAGCAGTACCAACCTACCTCCGTAGTACCAGTACTTTTTCCCAGAGGTAAGATTATGCAAAGCCCATCCGGCGCTCTGTGGAGCGTCCCAGTTTTGCCAGCTCACTCTGGTATCTGCGTGCATCCATTTGATGGACACTTCTGCGCTACTGTACATCCAAGTGGTCAGAGCCACCGGACAAACCTGAGTGTCGTAGGGATACTCGCTGAAGTCCATCGGACAACTGACTGAGATCGTGGCAGGAGTTACGATGATGATGTCCCCGTTGTTGGTTATCTGAGATGTCTGGTAGATGAAATAGGCAGCTGTAGATTGGCCGGAAGCACTGAAACAATTAGCCTGAGACTCTAGTTCCATAAAAGTTTGACTTACACACACACACACACACACACACAGACAGACAGACACACACACACACACACACACACACACACACACACACACACACACCCCTTGTGACAACTAGTGCTAGTCGTCTGGTCAGGTATACCATAAAACTGTTGGCTTGACTCGACAAAATTAGCTTAAGCAAGTACGATAACTCGAGCTCCACAACTAGCATGGGCCTAGCGGTCATATCTAGTATTAGCAAGCAAGCGATTATTACATAAAGACACTTTCACCGAACCAGCGCCATAAAATTTAGCGAGTGCCAGACAAGACTACTAGGCCAATGCTAGTTGTCGAGCTTAGTGGCTTACGTGTGCCATAAAAGTCATAGGCAGGTACAATCACTGGACTTGTTGTTTGTGCTAATTGTTTGTCTCGTCCAGTCTTGGCAAGTTTTCTTATGACCACCACAGCTGAGAATTAGATCCAGGAGGCGGTTTTATAAAACTTCAACTCGCATGCTGGTACTAGCATGCGAGAACTCGCAATGGTAGTGCTAGTGGTCGAGTTAGGTGTACCATAAAGCTTTTCGCTTGACTCGACAAAATTCGCTGAGCGAGTAGGGCGACTCCACCAACCCGAGTACGAATTCGCAAGAAAATAAGCTTAATTGTTCCAAAAAAATGGCTAAAAATTCGAATCACAATGAAACAGCTATGAATTTTCAAACAATTTCCCTCATTTCAGCTGGTCTTTGCTAGTTTACACTGGTTCAAGCAAATCAATGCAAAACATCAAGAATAGCCAAATGCCAGTTGAAATAAGGGAAATTGTTTGAAAAGTCATGGCGGATGCAATATAATTCGTAGCCACGAAAACTTTATATTGTTGGATTCAGCTTGGATTAAGCTTTAGGTCGCCTTTTAGTGCGTACGCAAGACGTGGTCAGCATAGATGTACATTCTAAAACGGGTAGCTAGCTTTTACACGTGTTTTAGTATATATATACATGTATATATATATATATATATACATACATACATATATACATGTAAATACACATATATATATATATATATATATATATATTACATATATATATATATATATATATATATATATATATATATATATATATATATATTAATATATATAGGGACTAGGGACTGTTGACTGGTTTGCTGGCTATATCTTTAACACTGGAGTTAGCCAGTCTTAGCCAGTCTATTTTGATAGTCCCATTATTTTAACACTAGAATTAGCCAGTCAACTGCGACTGGCTAATTTTTAAATAATGTTAGTGTACAAATTTTATATTGCTAGACATACTATAATGTTGTAGCGGGGCAAGTACCTGATTCTACGTACAAGCACCGTTACCACACCCGAAGCCTGACGGATGCGGAGACCGTACACAAATAGACAACGAACCGACTACAGGAGACGGTCGGGACAGCCTCGCCAGATGTAACCGGGTAGAAACCTGCCCTAAGTGAAGAGATGCCTCCTCACTCTCACTATTATAGGATTCGAGCAGGAGCTCAGTAGACTCACGCCTAATTAAATAAAGTAGCAACAGATTTAATAAAGAAGAACAACAATAATTATTATATAAAGATAATAAAAACAGTTATGGGCCGGGCCCTCAGTTAAACAAAACAGTCACACAATAAATGGACTTACAGTACAGCAGGACAACCAACGTACCAGCAAAGCTCCGGGGAGAGCTTTGGGGGCGAAATATACAATGGGGAATTGTCAGCAATAAGGGGGGAGAATTAAGAGCGTAATTAGAGCAAGCGCACACGGCGATAGAAAAGTACAAGACTGAAGGGGGAAGCGAGTGTTGGGTTGAACCCTCCCACGAGCGCCCCCTAGTGAGAATTTGCCCCCCAATCACGTAGCTCCCCGTATAGCATGGGGGGAACCCACCCAATCCCAAACGTACACGTTGGGGGAGCTACGTGACTTGCGAAATTAACCCAGCCCCTTTTTGATGATGATATACTAAGCCAGTCGGGTAGCTAGCCTAGAAATATCACCAACAACGGAAAGGTTGACCGTTCCAACCTTAATCCGTTACATCTCCCCAGGGCTCGCCATCCGGACCACTGTTCAAAGGCGGACTGGTACGTGAGCCGAGCTCTCAATACAAGCATACATAGTACAGAGCAATTCTGCTACAAATACAAGTACTAGTACAAACCATACATAAATGAGATTCATGAGAGCATGGTTAATAACTCTAAACGGAACTTCGGAGTAGGCACGCTTATGCAGGTGCTTTTGACGTAAACGTAAGTGTTTTGGCAATCAAATGCGTAATGGTTAATAACGGTAAGCCGTACCACCCCCGTGATTTCGACTTTATGTGTCGAGCATCTCGAAAGCACAATTGAAGTTAGCTTCGAAAGTGCCTCACTTTTCCTAGTGAAATTGAACATTTCTGCTTTTACAACCTTTGAGCTGACTTCAGTGGTTAAGGGGGGCTACTAAAATGGACTCTGTTCCCGACTTCGGCACAGATATAAATACAGGTGGTCAGCCATCGGGTACTGGCGATCTTAGCTGCCCTCCAGCCGTGTGCAGCCGTCGCTTTTATGTGCCCGACCCCCCCATTTTTCGCAACTACCAACATAATTGATTAAAAATTTCTGCTGGCTGCTAGACATTAGCCTCAAGGCTGCCATTTGTAAGCAAGATAATTTGGCAACTGTGACCCCATTTGCAGAAAAATGGCTTTTTGTGACAGCTGTATTTTATCTGAATCTGCGGGAATTGATCTTCAAATTTGAAAGTTTCGCCAAAAATTTAAAAAATTTTGGCTAACGAAAAAGAAAATTTTAATTTTGGTGCAAGCTATAAGGATGTAATTTGGGATGTGCAGAGGCCCCATAGGTGTGCGCATGTGTGCCAAATAGTAGGAAATTCTGCCGACTGAAAATTTTTATGCCGACTTGAATTTTCAAAAATTAATAAAATCGCCATTTTTTGGGCAAAGGTGCCCCAAAAATCGAAAAAATCAAGTTTTTAGAAATTGAAAATTTTTGAGATATTTGAACCCAGCGTGGTTGAAAATACACCCACACCAAATTTCAGCTCGATTAGTGAAGGTTTGAGACTTCTATGGCTGCAGAAAGCTTCTACACAGGGCCCGAAAGACCGAAAATGACGATTTTGGCAATTTTTGAAGAATTCAAGTCGGCATAAAAATTTTTTCAGTCGGCAGAATTTCCTACCATTTGGCACACATGAGCACACCTATAGAGCCTCTGCACATGCCAAATTACAGCCTTATAGCTTGCACCAAAATTAAAATTTTCTTTTCGTCAGCCAAAATTTTTTAAATTTCTGGCGAAACTTCAACTTTGAAGATCAATTCCCGCAGATTCAGATAAGATACAGCCGTCTACTATTTTTCTGCAGATGGGGTCACATTTGCCAAATTATTATGCCAAATGGCAGCCTTGAAGCTAATGTCTAGCAGCCAGCAGAAATTTTTAATCAATTATGTTGGTAGTTCTGAAAAATGGGGGGTCGGGCACATAAAAGCGACGGCTGCACACGACTGGAGGGCAGCTAAGATCTCAGTACCCGATATTTTTTTGACCACACCCATGCTCTATATCTGTGCCAAAAAGTAGGCCAATCGGACAAAGTCGGGGCAAGTCCATTTTAGTAGCCCCCCCTTAAGTTAGTATAAGCAAAAAATTGTTTTGAGGGTCAAACAATGGCCATTTTTGAGGTAATCCGTTTTTTAAAATTACTGCCACACGTTAAGGACTTAAGGCTTATTTATACCCAATCGATACACCGTCCAATTGCGCATTTTATCAATACCTATTCGCTGGAGTTCGTTGTTTTAAACTGAAGAATTCGCCGAAAAACCATTTTTGGCAAAATTGCGATTATTTTGTTTCGAACATCGATTTCTCAAAAATACTTGACGGATTCTGAAGATTTTTGGCAGAATCGAAATTCGCCCTTCTGCGGAGGGACATTTTCCTTGGTTTGTGCTAAAACATACCGAGTAGTAAGAAAACTCAATGCGAAGTTGCCAAATTTCGTGTTATCGCATACTTGGCCGATTTTCTCGAACGTTAAGACCTGGTGAGCCAAAGCCAAAAAAGTCCCTCGGCCCAAAAATGTCCTTAATATCGTGACACAAAAAGAACCTTTGCCCGACTCGTCAGTTTTGAGAAATCGGTGTTCAAAGATTTTTGGTCTATATTCATCCGGTTAGGTGTCAGCATGTCAAAAGAATTCTGCTATTTTTTGCTAATTTTGCTAGTTTCGTAAGCTCATGTGAATGTACGGATAATAAGCTTTAAAACTGTGTATAAAGCTCCCTCCAACTCCCAAAATTGCGAAAGTTATATCTTTTCAAAAAATCACCACAAATCCACTGCACAAAAGTATACCACCATGAGATCTTCACAGGCTGGTACAATTCATCCGGATAATACAGTAACAGATCACAGTGACAAACCAGTTTAGCCAGAAAACTTTTGTTAACTGGTTGTGGCAAACTCCTGAAACAGCCAAATATTTGGCTTTCCTTGGAATGATAAACTACTCCTCCTAATTTATTCCTCAGCAATGGGCTGTACTGCACAGCAAGGCTTGTGATCTATGGGAAATCGCACTGAGCGGTTTTTCATACGACACTGAGTACAAGCCTTCTGCTCAATATGCGAATGCCGACGGTTTATCTCGTCTTCCGGATCCACAAGAAACGAAGGGATACGCGGCTGAATGTGATCAGGAGATTCACTTACTTTTCGCATTACAATACGACAAGCTTCCAATCTCAAAGCATACTCTGCAGTCATCAACTAAAGAAGATGCTGTTCTTAGCCAAATAAAGATGTTTATCCATTCTGGCTGGCCGGCAGACAAAAGAACCGGAAACAGGCAACCGTTTTATGCCAGAAAGGACGCCCTTTCTTTTGAACGAATGTTTATTTTGGAAGATTCCAGCTAACTTACAAAAGGAAATCTTAGACGAGCTGCACTCAGGACATCCTGGGGCGGTTCGAATGAAATCACTAGCCCGTGATTTCGTTTGGTGGCCAAATATGGACGTCGAAATAGAATCATTGCTAAGAAGCTGCCATCTCTGCAATTCAACACTGGCCATGCGTGTACGAGAGTTCATACCATGGCCTCAGCCAAAGCTCCCCTGGGAAAGATTACATATAGATTTGGCAACATTCTTGGGCAATGATTGGCTTGTCTTAGTAGTTGTAAAAACGAAATGGCCTGAAGTGTTCAAGTTGGCATCCTCAACCTCCGCCTCAGTAATCTCTCATTTAAAAGAAGCATTCGCTCGACCTTCTTGGTAGCCGACAAAGCCTCCATCTTTTCCTCAGAGGAGTTTCAGAAATTTGTGAACAACAAAAGTATCAATCACATCTTCTCCCCACCCTACCATCCGACTTAACGTTGAACGCTTAATCGAAACTCTAAAAGCAAAAATTAAAAAAAACGTCCTCAAGCCACAAGTCCATACCCGTTTACAGCAATTCCTTCTGTCTTACAGAGTCACAGCTCATCAAACCACTAAAGTCACTCCGGCACATGCTCTAATGGGAAGACAGATTAAAACAAGATTGACCTGTAAAGTTGCACGATAAAAGCTATTAATATAGACACAAAGTTTAAAGTGAACGACAGTCTGGGTGCGTGACTATCTGGGCTAGGTAAAATGGGTTCCGGTGTGGTGGTGGGATTACAAACTTTTAATAGTTACGAGGTTAAGGTTGGAAAGGGTTCATGGATTGCTACATATTCGCAGCGGAGAAGGGGATTGGAGCGATGGAAACGACGACGGGTTTGCGTAGTTCCCTGGTTTTATGGATACAGAAAGAGTGCCCGCACCTGAAAATCCCCGAAATCCCCTGCCCTCTGGCACAAAATTTGCCTGAGGTTGTGCCCAGAATGCAAAGACCCGTGAGACAGCGTCGCCGTCCTCTGACATTTGTTCCTGGGACTGATCAAGTTTTTTCCGGCAAGATTAGTTCCAGCTCTTTGTCGGAGGGAAGAACTGTCGTGTTTGAAAAAGTTTATAAAAAATCAGCTTTGATTAAATCCGATGCTTTCTGATGTATCGTAGTGAGTAAATGCGGTACTATCTGTGATATACGTTGTATTCGGCAAGTATAGCGAATATAACAATATTAGACGTTTTTGATTTAGGTAGCTACAAACTGCTAAAATACTAGAAGGATATTGTACTCAGATTAAATCTGAATGAAACTGTTTCCTCTAGAAAACGTTTATTGCAAGCAGTTCCGTAAACTTAACAGCTAATTATTTATACGATTCGATGATTTTGCATTCATTAATGATTTAAAGAAATCCTGTCACGTAAGATGACTCATACGATTTTTTGTGTGTTCCAGGTGTTGACACTACGGTGAAATCTTGTGCTGCAAGAGCAGATTTTATTGGATGTCAAGGAGGCACGAAGGACGATGTAACAGGAACTGTCTGTTTTTGCAATAATATAGATTACTGTAACTCTGCTGTTACAGTTAGCCTCACATACCTTGCGGTATTTCTGGCTGCAGCTTCTGCACTAACATTGCTTTGAAAAGAAAAGGCTTATTCCATGAAATTTTATGTGCATGTTGAACTAATCAAGATCTTCTGCAAAACTGAAGGAAAACAGAGTCTAAAGCTGGTGTCGTTGATATTATCAAGAGTACAGTATTATCTATTTACGGCTTATGCAGTCATTGTGTTGGCTTAGTGCTTTTAGTTATTATTTATGTCGACATTGCCAAGTTGAAGATTACATCACTGATTATTAAATATTAGTTATTTATTACCTAGACAAAATCATAGTTAATCTGATTATTATTATTATTATTTTTATTATTATTATTATTATTCTTATTATTTACTGTCAGTTTAAAAGGTCTCAAAACTACAAACCCAGAAAAATATCGCTGACGTCTTCAAACAGAAGAAAATTATAATGAATATAATATATTCAAAAAATATAACAAATTAAGGAAAAATTTTGGAAACAGTAATAAAAACTATAACAAATCAGTACTTTGTCGTTACTGCATCCTTCTGTAACTTGTGTCCAACATTGAAGAAAGCCTAAAACAAACGAAAATATTTAAAAATTTTTTAATACTGTAAGGACATAAGTATAGGAACGATTAATAAGCTTGATTTCACCTGATGGCTCGGTGGTGTATTGGTAGCACGTCTTACTGCAGTTATAGTATTGTTTATTTTCACTCTTAAGACTCTGGTCCATTACAAACTAGTTAAAATTTACGGAATTACTTGTTTTGCATTCGGTAACATTTTGGTACGAAGCTATAGTTCAAAAGGAATGTTTTTGCTTTTACAACTTTCGAGATATTTCTGGGCTTTCCCGTTCCTCCCCCTTAGTCCTAAAATTTTTTAAAATTTCAAATTAAAATTTAGACCATGCTGAATTAAAATATCACGAAATGTTTAATTTTTGCGAAATTTGAGCTTTTTCGATTGGATCGGATTTGACCAAACTGAGTCATATCGTTAACTATTAGTAGCCGCTGAAACTCAGACAAGATACCAAAAATCTGAATGTGTGAGTGAATAGTACTCGGGCATTTTCGTAATTGAGAAACTTGATAAGAAGGTTTAAGCTTGTTAAAATTTTGTCTTGAGCTTGCACGAAACCTAATATTCAACTAGCGTCGGTACTATTCATTCTGCAACAAAGGAAAACCTTTTTTCATCATAAAGTCGTGACAAGGTTTGCGCATATAAATGAGCCAGGAAACCGTTTAGCTGAAATGTTCAAGTATTTTGCACAACTAGTGCTGCTCGTTTATGAACAGACTGAGTAGTTATGTTGTCTTGTAGCCGTTACATTGAATATTTTAAAATTCCCTATTGCAGTGATTTTGACCTGTGTGTTCTGGATTTTTCGGTACTAGCAATTAATCTTAACTCATGCATGTTAGCAATTGAACGGGTGTTTTTAAAGTATATAAAAATATTAACTACCGACAAACTGTCCGGTATTTACCGGCAACTAAGAAGCTTAGCGCTTACAGGTTAAACCCCTAGGGTGCAACGCTCACGAAAAATATAACCCTAATCAACCTTCCCTAAGAAACTGTAAAAGGCATTGATGATTTACAATTTACAATTTTAATAAGAGGATCGTACCAATAATAATCATAGGAAATACATAAAGAGATACTTTGCCCGCAGGTGGCTATACATCAAGAAAGAAACACTATAACTGATTGCATCAGAATGATTACTGTCTAAACGGTTTATGATGACTCACCATCAGACATGTGCAGGAGGGGAAGTTCTGGGGGGGGGGTGAAGGGCGGCCCAAGGCCGCCGAAAAACCGGATTTTTCCGGTTTTTTACCAGAAAAATCCGGAGTCTGGGGGGGGGTGGGGGACCCCCTCTGGGGGGGTGGAGCTCAGGTCTGGGGGGTGAAAACCCCCCCCCCCCCCAACCCCCCCCCCCCCCCCCCCAAGCACACGTATGCTCACCATTGCAAAACTGGTGGCTTACACATACGAGTAAGGAAAAAGCTTTATCATTTGTTTAACGAAATACACTTCGCATGGCGAGTATTTAACAAAAACATGTTCCTATAAGCCGAGGTGACAAAACCTGTCATTGCAGTTGTTCAACGCAATCATTCAATAATGGCTTGGCATCAGAGAGACTAGAGATTGCTTAGTAGCTACTGCTATTCGTATATTTCGGAATAAATTTTCTTCTGTTTTCTTCCGTTTCATGTTTTCTTTCTTTCTTCCGTTTCATGTTTTCTTTCTTTCTTTCAGTTTTATGGTTGTCTGTTAAAGATTGCAGCCAGACAAGCATATAAAGTTACACACAAAAGTCAAGTGTGTGCCTTAGATTGCTGCTAACTTGTCAAAATGATGGTCTAACTAAAGAGAAAACGAGGCGGAGTGCCTGCTATAACTCAAAGGTGCAACCAACATGTGGTCTGGTCTGTTAGTGAGTTTCTTAATGTGAATATTTTCTTTCATTTTCTTCTCTTTCTTTTTTAATTTTCTTCTTCTTTTTTTTCTTTAAACTGAAATAAGCGGATAGCTGTAATTGCTAGAGAATATATGATCAAGCAGAGTTGTGCCCGTGTCCGGTGTGTGCAGCGGCAACTCATGGAGACCCGTCCAAGCCCGGTCGAATTTTGGTACCTCCATATTTAAACATTTGCCAAATTATAGTCACTGTTTTGTAGACACTGTTTTATGTATGCCGGGCCTTCATCGGACGGACCGGGCTTACACCGGGTCGCCAGGTCTATTCAGTTCTAACAGCCTTCTTGGTTTAATAAGACTGGCCCTAGGCCGACACGGGAAATTTCTTAGCGGTACAACTCTACCAACAGTACGTTACTTCACAGTTTGCATTGATTCAACATATCAAGACCATTTGACTGCAATTCATTTGTAATATCCAAAACATGACATGCAGATAAATGCTAATTGTCTGAATTGCTGTAGTTTTTTCGAAGTTTTGCTTACAGGGCATTTCTCGAACGCTATTAGAGTTATTCTTATATCTAGATAGCTTTAGGCGAAGCAGAATAGAGCAAAGAACAGTTTCTTCGTTGTTGTGCATGAGTCGAGATGGCCGAGTGGTCTAAGGCGATGGTCAGAAGTTCCGATCTTACGGTCGGTGGTTCGATCCCCAGAAGCCACAAAGCTTTCTCGACTGCAGCCAATCCTTAATTGGTCGGTAAATGGGTACCACTACGGTGGGAAGGTAACAGGAGTCTGTGCAGAAGGGCCAGCCCCCCCCCCTTCCACAGATGCAGTCATCATTTGAGGTGACACTCCTAACACTGCGGCTGAGAATCCGGGGATGAGCACAGGCACCCCATGTCCTGTGGCAGGACAGAGATATGTCCTGGGGTAAACCTTTACCTTACCTTTTACCTTTGTGCATGGTGCTGATGATTGTTACTGATGAGGCGACTAATGTGACTAATTGACCTGTAAAATGTAAATTGTTTCATACAAGTTTAGATTTGAATTAATTTGAGTTTAGATTAAATGAATTAAATTAATTTAATTTGAGTTTAGATTAAAATGAATTTCACCAACACCAATGTGGATATCTACTGCTTCGGTTCGAGGATTTCTAGGAGGACATCTGGAACGTTGTTTTTTGTGGTTGGTTTACTTCATTTATTGATTTATTTCCCATGCTTTCTTCATATTTACTCTTTATGCGAAAAGTACTATGCGTATATCCTTCTACTCGGTCAGTCAGTCGGAGACATTTTGAACATAGCATATTTGATGTTCACTGGCGGTATACTGACATTGTTTTTTCCTGTTTCAAGAAATATTTTAAGCATGCTTATCTTGAATAGTATATTTATTCCACTATTGTATTTGCAGCCAATATTAGCTTTAAACAGATTTTTGGCAGTGTTAGTACCTGTGGTATATAAGCAGTATGCAACCAAAAAGTTGTACACTATTACTGTATTTGGCGTGTTTATTTTTGGATTCATTCATAGTTTACTGTTAACTAGAATCGACTACTTTGCATACACTTACGATTACACCTCTTGTACGTTTACTGTTCCTCATGTTGTACTACAACATCCTCAATTCCCCTTCGCCGTGTTGTATTGGACAGTTAAGGAATCTGTTTTAATCCTAGTTTCAGCCGTTTTCTGTCTAGGCATTGTGATTGTTAGAAAATTACGCAAAACTCATCAAACCGCTAAGCTGGAGAAAGTTGAGATGAATCTGTTAATTATATGCCTTCTAAATGGCGGTTGCTTGGCAGGGGTTGTAACAGCTGCAAACATTGCACCTCTTTTTATTTCAGATAGCATAGCAATTTTGGGTAATGCTTTTGTCCTGGTTAACAGCTGTGTGAATCCTTATATTTACCTTTGTGTGTTAAAAGATTTGAGAAGGTCTCTACTTGCGAAATTTAATATTGTTCATACGACAACAGGAATTCAAACCACCCATACAACTAAAAACTGAATTAAAGAAAAACACAAGTTGAATCATTTATGATTATATCATAGTAACAGGATATGCTTAACGGCCGCTATGGTTTTATTTTACACGATTATTGTAATGTTAGCAATACGCCGATATTTCAGTGTCACTGTGAATATGTTGAAACTGTACTTTAATTGAATAAATTAATCTGATTATTAATAATTGGTTAATGAATTCCATGTAATCGGTTTGCATTATCACCGCAGGAAGATGGTTCCAGTTTAAAATTTTGCGTATGTGCGTCTATCAAAAGTTTCTGAGTACAGCATTATAACGAGATTCCGCTGATGCGACCTATGAAAAACTTGTGAGCTGAATTCCAGGAAATTTTGAAGCCTTAGTTCAGACAGAGTGATTCCAGCCGAATCAGCCTGCTTTCATGGAAACATCGGCGTCTTAATTCTTGCCAGCGAGATTTTTTGTAAGTGGTTCAGCATCATTGTGGTTCATCTTGTGAACCGAAAGATGCTGCTCTCCGCGGACTGATCAGAAAAGTCAAGAAGCGGAGAAGCGAAGCCCAAGGAAAGAAAACTTGGCGTCCAAACCTAACTGCCGTGCGGCTCTTGCAGTCTTTGAGTCGAAATTCAATGTTAACTTCTAAAAGTCAAAATGCCTTGATGTGACGAGCATAAACTGGCACAGACCACATCCAGCCAGCTACCACAGAGCTCGTATTTGTAAAGAGCCTTCGGGTTAAACATTAGGCTAGGATTGGGTTTTTGATGATTTCAAATTTGAGTAAATTTAGATGAATTCTGCCGTTTATTTTGCATCGACATGTCCCTACCTCTCTATTTTTGTACCCATCGCTTCCTGAGCCGCGCAACTAACAGCTACCACAGCTTCGGAGTACCTAAACCGGTTTTATTATTCACGTTGTTTGGAGTCTGGCACCACTTCATCAGTTTCATGGAATGGAGTTGTCACAGTTTCGATAATTGACCGGCCACTTATGTACCTGCACTCTGTAGGGCAAGTACCCTCAAATTGTCTGCTTATTATCTTGTCCGTGGGTATGACTGATTTGGGGTGGATTATGCAGTAAGTTATAACAAAACATTGTAGTTAAATAACAGTGAGACAGTAAACAGTTAAGAAAACCAGTACAAAGAGCAAGTCTAATCCGTAGTATTTTGTTGTAGACATATACTTAGCCCTTTCATAAACTCGGCTGAACACTTCCTTGTGTCTAATGCAAAATTCAACATTAAACGAAAACAGGTGGCTGGAATCAATGATGCCGGCATTATTAAGTAATACGTTTAACTTTGACATGCAGGCTTTGTAATATGATTGATTGGCCAAAACTTCTTCCATAGCTTGAGACAAAACACTGACGCTTAAATTGCACTTTGAAAGAACGATCCCACATTTGTGTTTAACACCAATTAGATTTGCATGCAAGTGCTGATCTGCAAACAACGGGATCAGTATTACAGGAATTTTGGCTGCAATGAACTCTGCTGTAGATTTCACTCCACCGTGTCCAATAAATAGTACACTCCGATTGTCCGCAATCAATGGATATAACGGTATCCAATTACTGACATAAACATTACGTAACTGTATTGGAATGACACCATTATATTGCCAAACAAACGTGTAGTCAGGAAACAAACGAATGGTGTCAACAAAGGCACTAATAACATAAGACGGAGCATATTTCCAATTGGCATAGTGACCTAGGGAGATGACAATGATACCTTTGCCTCGTGTTCTGAGGAAAGCATCTAATCTTGCTGGATAATCTAGGTTACTTGAATGAACCGGGCGATACTGTCTTCCTATACGTTTGACAGAATTCACACTGACTAAAGCAACACCAATATGAGAAAGTTGAGCAGAAAATAAAAAGGTTGCTCTGCTTTCGTAGGTAGCAATTGGACTGTAACAATTACAGATTGGATCACCATAATACAGACTGTTGTAGGTGTGCAGAATAAATGGTGCAATTAGGCCAGCTAGTTCAAACGCCCTGCGACTCACAATGTTATAAAGTCTAATAATGTAGTGGTCGATTTCCGATACGACTTCGGCTATGTTGCCATTCTGGACACCGTACGGTATTCCAAATGACTTATACATGTGTGGTGTCTCCGCTACATCAGCAACAGTATGAAGTACGGTCTGTATATTATGCACCATATAATGATTCAATAACGTTACAGTAATCAAATTATGGTAACCGTCAATGAGCACAGCATCCCAATCGGAGTTGAGCATGTTCCAAAATTCTTCTTTGTTTTCTTCAATTAAACGATAGCAAATTTCATTTTGCCATAGTCCAGCCCAAAATATTACCGTGGAATCTGCTGCAGCAAAATAGACAGTTTCAGTTCTGCTATTGTGGTGGTACCATAAGATAGACACCTGCTGTTGATGATTTCACCTTTACACTCGCTGCGGTCGCTAAGTCGAATTAAATTATCAGCACTCTAAAGCATACATCAATATAGGGTCGGGCCATAGGGGGAGCCTTGCCCCAAAAGATTGAAGGGGGCTTCTACCTTGAACTAAAATTTTCAGGGGGATTGCACCACAAGAATAAATTTGTGAAATTTTTCAAAAATTAACGAATTTGTTAAAATTTGATATTTGTTATTAAAATTAGCAGCAAAATCTTGGATTTTTGGAAAAAATTCTAAAACTTTGCCCGAGTTTCACAAAACATTAACCGTTTTAGCAATAAACCTCCTGCGAAGAGGAAATTGTTTTAAAATTTTAGTCCAAAAACTAGTTTTTTCGGCTATTTTTCCTTACCCATTGGTCATTGTTTCGTTACCCCTTGTCCCCGACGGCGGTAGGGCTTGTGCCTTGTGCGGGTTGGGGGGTGGGAGTGGGGTGGGACCCCCCAGACCTCCTGCGTTAACCTATGCTCTAAAGCTATCCTAAGCAGCAAAACCATCTTTTCAGCGGTCTTAAAAGAAATAGCCTTGCCTTAAAGATATTATATAACACGAAACTGATCTTGTCTCACTGCTGTGGATAAGTATTAAACGGCTGCTAAGCGAACACTGTGTGATTAGATCGCCGGATAGGACACCTTGTCATTGTTGTTTCTTGTATCGATGCTCATACATTTTCAATTTTTCATTATTCAAGCCTAAAACCTGAACAGAATCATTACCTTTGGTCCAAACTGCCTCGAGGAATTTTTCTTTGTACCACGAGACTGTGGTATCAATTACGTTTAAGCCTTCTACAGTATGTGCGTCATCATTGCTTTCATCAGCTGTTCCCAACTTCTGCGGCCATATGACAACTTCATGCCTGCTTTTAGTTAGATGATCTGCCAACAGTACAAACGATTTTATGTGGCTCGCCATTGGAGCTGGGATCATTAGAATGCGATAGCTTCGGCAAAGAGAAAATATCGAAGCAAGGAACAGTAATTCTAGCATTGCACCTATCCAAGTTCAACTCAAACAGAGATTCACAGAAATGTTAGCTGTGATCTGTTTTATCGCTTGGGACTGTTAAAGTAATAACTACTAAACTAGCTTTGGTGCGCATTCGTATCTCGCATTGTTCACCTGCTATTTAGTTAACTTATGCATAATTGTTGTTTGACATGGCGAAAGGTGTCTCATGAGTATAAGCAAAGGGTGTGTTAAATAATGTGCTGTAAAACAAAAGGCATATTCTGTAAGAGCTAATTGAAGGAAATCGAAAAAACGATTGTTTCCTGATCTGATTACGCAAAAGCAGCAGTCTAGTTTCATCAGGAATTTAACAGCTGCTTTCATTGGGTGAAACAAAAGTTGTTTCATGTGGACTCTTGTTGAAACAAAGCTATTGAACTTTGACCGAACAAATTGCTAATTGTTGTGAGTGCATTGATGTAATTTCTTTTAATCAAATAAATTACTTCCACTTATTAGTTTTTGATGGATTTGAAAAATCCTGAAACAATGGCTTTCATTCCTTACCTTACACAATAGATAACCAGCGAACATGAGATAACTTTGCACACCACAAATAGATACTGGGACAAGCACATGCTAATTAACGAAACAGTTATTAACTAGATTACAGATGACGCAGTAACGAAAAAGTTGCATAAAACAATGCCAAGACTAAACGAAAGCTAAGAAATTCGTAAAGTACTAGTCAGGAGGCAACAACAAAGTGTGTCCAAAGTTCACTCCTAGTAAACGGTTATATGTCACTGCCGTTCAAGCTGGAACGGGGTATAAGACAAGGCTGTCCCTTGTCACCCCTACTGTACGTATTATGCAGTGAAACTTTCCTAAATCGAATCAGAAGAAGTCCCTCTATTCGAGGAATACCCGTTCTGGGCAGAGAAAACAAAGTTACAGCGTACGCTGACGATACAAATTTTACACGACGAAATTTTGAATCCGTAGCAAAAATTTTTCGAAAATACAAAAAGTTCGAACGCATTTCTGGAGGGAAGTTGAAAATCGAAAAAACAGCACTCTTGCTCTGTAATGGGTTCAGACGTCAAGACGTTCCTCTCGAATTTAGATCGTACCTGAAGACGGAAGTTAAAGTGTTTGGTATCTATATCTCTGAACATGGGATACAAAATCAGAAAACTGAAGAAACTTTTCAAGAAATATTAGAGAATTTGAAGACATTAACTCCGCCAGTTAGGTCTTCAGTCTATGCCAGAGTGGCCAGCCTAATGACTTACATTTTCTCGCAAGTCTGGTATGCAACTTGGTTTGTCAACCCCTCCAGAAATGTGATTGAAGGTTTTAAAAAATGTACACAAACTTATATTTGGCATCCACTCAACCGAGGGGTGTTCAGTAGTGAATGTGCCACCCTGCCGAAAACAAAAGGCGGAATAGGCTTTCCAGATATAGAGCTCCGTATTTTAAGTCAAAGATTGGCTATCTTAATCAGAAGAAAGCTGGGAGCGGCACAAGCGTGGCATCAAATTTTTTACTTTTTCTACGGTCAAGTAGAACACAAGAGTATGCGAGCTACCAATTCAGCACAAGTCCCAAATTTTTATAAGGAGCTTCGGAAAGCAACACTGATGCTAAATTTAGAAATTAATCCTAACTCAATCTCGTTAAATGGAGTTCAACATACAGCTGCTTCGGTTAAAGGTAAACAGCTGTACGAGGCGTTAGTGTTGAAAAAATTTTCTCATAAAGCAAATTCAAGAATAGAATACTGGACCGAAAAATTTCCAGCGATTCCCAGAGCTGATTGGGAATACATCTGGGGTTCGATGAAGACAAAATTTGTAGAGAGTATTGCTCTGGACACTCATTTAAAACTTGTTCACAACGTCTTTCTAACAAACAAGCGATTACATCAAATCAACAGTAATCGTTCAGAAAATTGTGATTTTTGTGCTCAAAATCTGCAAATTTCAGTTTCTCAAGATATTTTTCATGCATTCGTTGAGTGCCCTCGAATTCAATATTTTTGGAAAAGAGTGAACGACTTAATCAAGGTAGTGTCTCAGCCTTCGCAACAATTCGCCCATAGGGATCTGACAAATTATGAGAAGCTCTTAGGAATTGTGGTCAGAAGAAATTCAAAACTGCTCAAAAATTTGAACCTGCTAATTCAACAGGCACAATTTGTTATCTGGTACTCAAGAACTATTTACAGAAACTCTAAAAGCGTAGCTGATATTTGGGACATATTTGTCAGGTCCCTTGGACGAATAGCCCGAAATGCGAGTGCTTGGCTCTATGAAAGTTTTGTGAATGAAAAGTTGTCAGGAGAATTTGGAATTTTTGTTATAAATGATTTTGGAGTACTCGAGCTGAAAGAATAATTAGTAGTGTCGTCTCCACAGTAAAATTTGTTCGGAGAAACCTCATGGTTTTGTTTCATTGTAAACTCCTGTAATGCTATAGTTTTCATAAAATAGAAAGAGAAAATCATCTCAATCGGAGTTGAGTTGTGCACCATTCGAGTAAAACTTACGCCGTATATACTTCAAGTCAGCTGAAGAGGCAATCGATTTAAAAGCAGGAGTCAATTGCATGTACAATATTTACCCATAAGCCTGGTACACAATTTAGTATGTAATAGCTTTATGTAGACGAACACTTAATAAAGGATAAATGTCACTGTTACAGGCAAATATGCAAATTAGATTGCACCAATTCATTTGCATCTTGCCGCTCTCAAAGAAACTCTTAACAGTAGCAAATTGGTTTTCAAAATCAAGAATTGAGTAAATGCAGATGATCATAGGTCAGCTTTTTCACATCGGAACGTAAGAAAGGAATTTCGCAGTTATCGTGTAGTTTTATTTTTTGTTAGGAATTGACCTCCTCACTGTCAAAAAATTGATGCAAAAGAATCGACGTAGTCTCTGTGCTATATAGTGTGATATAATTATGTGAAATGTGTTTGATAAAAATAGCACTGTAAACTGTGA
The DNA here is from genome assembly GCA_030248195.1 of Trissonchulus latispiculum. Classification (NCBI taxonomy): domain Eukaryota; kingdom Metazoa; phylum Nematoda; class Enoplea; order Enoplida; family Ironidae; genus Trissonchulus; species Trissonchulus latispiculum. Next base: position 3,527 of record JASAND010007742.1, on the reverse strand, counting down.
ATTGTACACCAGTTATATATATTCATTTTTCTTTGAACCCGTTTGTTCTTGTGAATTTCTTGTCAATAAAACCATAGATACAGGAGGCAACAACAACAACAGAATTCAAAGCTAATAGAAACACAAGAAATTAGAGCAAAACTGATGATCAAGATACAAGTAGAAACACTATCAATTCCACAAATTCAAAACAGTGAGTATCGTAATAAACAAAACTAAATACAGTGAGAATCGGTTCCAAACCTGGTGTATTTCGGGACCTTTTTGCATTGAAACCAGAATCAATTAAAGTTCTATTCCTTAATTGGTTTTGGGTCAGTTAATAAGTTTAAAGTGAAACTTAATACGTTCATTTCAGCATACTCAAGAGATTTTCTCATGCAAAAAGACGCTCAGATATACCTACGAACGATCGTTATAGCAAAAGAATAATCGTAAGTTTACGAAAGCTTAAGGTGGCATTTGTCACAGAAAAAATATCGTTTGATTGCGACTCCACGACAGGAGTCATGCTGCCAAACATCACATTCGCAACACTGGATCCACCCAGCACCATTCTCTTTTACGGTTTGGCTGTTGTATTTCTGGTTCTTCTGTCCAGGACGGGCACTGGAAGAAGAAGGACCAATGGCGGACGCATTATCTCGCTGTACAGAACTAGGTCCGCAATCAATCCTTTTCCGGGGAAAACTTAGCAGCTTTTTTGGTCTTCTTCGCACCAGTCGACAGCTTGTCAAAGTACTCGGAAGATGTTATATGGTAATTAGGCTGGCTTCGGCATGATGTGGTGACAGGTTGCACAGGTGACATCGACTGGTGAGATCTTTTCAAGAAGCTAGAAAAGCTTGGCAATAGCTGCATCGATGGCTTCTAGAGATGCAGAAGGGTGAACCGAAGATGAATCTGTGAATGTCGGCCCATGGACACTCTGGCTTGGATTCTGCATTCAGGAAAGCCGCTGGTGCGCAAGAACGATAGAAAACATCATACGGTGGATCACACTGACTTTGAACTTGAACAAGCGGAGGGCAGTCTGGGAGGCTTAACGCCATCGGCTGAAGAACCGAATATTTCGAAGAATCGGGGCAAACTTTGGTATGAGGAGAGCCTGACGAAGCGATCACTTCGTTGACAACCCAGCTTGGCACAGAAACGGGGACTCAATCAGGATTGGCTGACTGCAAATCGTTCTCCGCGCTGGAGTCATTTGACTGAAGAACCGAGGCTCTGGCAATGGACTCCAAACGTTCGTCCAAACTGTCATTGGTTGACTCTTCTGCCTCAACCACAAAAGCAGAATTCGGTAGAACGTTTGGATTGTAAGGAAAAAGACAGAGATAGCATTTGATGGCTTTGATGCCTTTTTCCAGCACAGATTGAAAAGACGGGGCACCTTTGGAAGGGAAATCAATCCGAAACTACCTTCATGCCGATGATTTTTCAAAAAGTTCAAAAAGTTCAAAAAAGTTCATCCATGTTCCATATGAGACTGGCATCATATCTCTTATTAATTTTTTAGCATGAAATACTAACTAGAGTACGAGTCTACACGCCAACCTTCTGACTGATCAGAGATTGTAACACCAATTTTTGGCTGTTGCTGTCACTTAAAATTTACGTACTGAAAAATTTTCTAAAATTGCAAAAAATATGTGACAAAACACTTCCGTAATTCCTAACTTTGCTGCTAATAGACCAGACTCCGCCATATCCCAACCGCCCTGCAACGAACCAAATTACATTTATGCATAAAATGACAATTTATGCATAAAATGACAATGACAAACTGCAAATAAAACATAAACTGCAAATTTAGATGTTGCCCGAAATGTTTTCAAGAAATAGTTAACTAAAGTAAATCGTTTCAATTTAATTTCGCTTCGTTGTAATTCCCCAAATTTATCTTGTTTTATTACTTAATGCTGAATGCAGCTGTAACAAGTTGGCCCCAAAAAGGGGCAATATTCCTTAGCTGACCTTTAAACACTCTGTAGGCAATGCTCAAAAACCGTTTTAATATACCGCATTATTTCAAGTTCTATACAAATGGATAATCAGAGCAAAGAACAGCATTCAGTTTAAATCTGTCTTCAGCATTCCCTAGTTAGCTGACAGTTCAGCTTAATATCACTGTTAAGGTGCATCTCGGAAGGCCTGTTTTAATAATTCATTTTTCGATGACCTCTGGCAAAATTTGAAGTTTCATAATATGTCAAATTTTGATGAATTTCTCGAATTTCGTTGAGATGAGCTTCGTGCAATTTGTAATATGTGCCTATGTGCAGCTCCCAAGCTACACTTGCGCACCCAGAAATATGCAACCGTGTGGGCTGCTGACAGTTGACAACTGCGGGAAGACTGTAAATTCAGACGCTTATATAGCTCCTAACCTAATTTGCATAGACGAATTTCCGCAAAAAATTTCCTATAATAGATGTCGTCAGTAGTATAGGGCGAGCTTTTCGACCCTGAATCCCAATCCCAAATTTTCACTCCCACTCCCTCCCACCCAATGAGCATAGGTTTGCACTGTATGACGCCACTGCCCTTTCACCTTCTTTTCCTTGTGTTCTTCCCCATTGTCCCTTCCTCATCACCACCCCTCTGTGTTCTTCCCCGGGGCTTGGGACCCGGCGTAGGCCCATTAGTGGATTTTTTGGGTTTTTAATTTTGTAATTTTTTTCAATTTTGATTTATATGCAAGTATTATATACAGCATATCTATATACAATATATACAATTGTCCTTAAGAGGACTGTTGGAGTAAAGCAAGTACAACAATTCTATATATCTAAGGGAGCCGTACTCACCCCATCTGCTAGCACTTTTCGTTTGGGTAAACGTATGTTAGGGCATCTTTTGTTTGAAAGTACTGTATCATTTTATTGTCTGGATTCAAGAACCCTCGATTTTCTCCAGATTTTGTATTACCAGTTTCTAAAACTGCCTTAAAATCTTCGGGGGTGTACTCATTTAGGGCCTTGCTGACTCCTTTATGGGAGACTTTATTCGTCTTTCCCCATGCTAGATAGGTTTTACTACAAAGGGCTATAATTCCGTCCCCGGTCCATTCCTCCATGAACAAACCGGGTATTCGTTTTTGGCTAGGGTCCTGAATGAAGAAATCCTTGAGTGCCTTTTCCCACCTACTTTCATTTATTACTGGGACACAATCACTTAAGTTTTTGGAAGAGCAGGCGAAATATAGAGAGTCGGTGTCCATTTGACACAATTGGAAAGTTTCCGGCCACAAATTGGGTTTAAGGCAGTCGTAATAAAATTGTAGCATCCTAAGTTTGGCTTACTGGTAAACAAAGAATCCCACTAACTCTGGAAGTCGATAAACAATTTTGGACTTAGCCGATTGAACTTCATAGATCCCATTTCCCAGATCATCTAATCTCACAAATCTCCACCCGTTTACTTCCCTGCTGGCTCCTGACCTTTGACAATATTTCACATCCTGATGCTTTTCTAGTTTTGTGATTGTCCGACCATAATAGGAATTTCCCAAAAGTTTAAACATT
>JASAND010007741.1:0-66758 GCA_030248195.1 Trissonchulus latispiculum | reverse complement strand
CTGTATTGTTAATTGGATAGCTGTGTTATACTGTTTGCGAAGTTGTTTATTGCATAGTTGTGTTGTGAAGTTTATGTTTACTTCAATAATCAAACCTTCTGACTGTGTTTAAATTCTGTAGGAACTAAAAAACAGGACCGATAAACTCAAATGTCATCGTTTGAAATCATTGAGCAGGTGTTGCTCAGCAGGGTCTGACTTAGATATTCTAACGGTCGTTTCCAGTCAAGACTGTTTAAAATTTGCTGTCATAATGAGACGTTAGTTTTTGCGTAAAATTCAGTTTTGAGCCGACACAAATTAACGACCACAACTTGGTCAAGTCGTATTCGCGCGTACAGATTGCCCTGATTGAAAGTGAAAGTACAGTGAAATTCACGTATCGTGTTGCTTGGTAGTCAGCTTAAAAATTGGTAATGTACAATACTTAGATTAACTGATACAAGAAAACTAAGCTCATATTTGAATTCTACATGCCTGACAACCATATATACAAACTTTTCCCGTCGAAAAGGGACAACTTTTAATTTTAAGCTAGGGTCAGCAATGGTTCCGGTCTAGGGCTAGGTACAGAACGGAGCTTAGGTAATACAAGAAAACTAAGCTCATATTTGAATTCTACATGGACGAAAACCCTATACACAAACTTTTCCCGCTTAAAATAGAGAATTTTCAAATTTAAGCACGGGTCAGCCATGGTTCCGGGCGACAGAAGCTACAGCTGAGCCTCAGCGCCGCTTCGCCGCTTACACCACCCCCACCAGAGCCTCCCGGCCTCTCGGCCTCTTTACACCACCACCCCCACCAGAGCCTCCCAGCCTCCCGAGCCTCCCAACCTCCCAGCCTCTTTACACCACCACCCCCGCCAGACGATACGTCTACTGCTGGTTTAGTGTTTAGTTTCGGTCACAGCCGACATACTTTTACCCAGTTCATGTCCGAAGTGTCAGTCCGGACTCGTCTGTGTGCCGCGTAGTTCGCAGGCAAATGGGGATCGTTTGGCTCCATTTTTACTATACCTAGTTATAACAGTCTGTTTTATCTCTAAAACTACTACTTGGAGCTCCAAAACTAATGTAATCCAGTTTTACCATTGTCTAATATTCTGTGGCCGGGGGGCCGGCGGCGAAAAAGAGGGGTATTTTGTGGGATATTACCCATTGGGGCACTGATAGCTAACTGCGCAGCAGCGCAGCACTGAAAATTATATGTTGTGCTATCTTCACATGTGTGATGTAAAGTATATTCTATCTGACGAAATTATACAACTTCGAACTATTTCGACAATTGTCTCATGAATGATAAAAGTGATTTCTTTTGGGCTAGCTACGTGAGTAGCACAAAGTATATATAAGCGAGAAAAGTGCAGGTCTAACGCAGTTGCAGTCGTTATCGGTGTGTCTATTAGGTTGGGGGTCTGATTTGTTATTGGGTAGGAGCCGGTTAGGCCAAGTTTAGGAAATAGGGAGCGGGTAACGCCCTCCCCTCCGCTTTGTTTATTCTATTATCGTGCTCTCTTGTGTCTTCATATTGGTTTTATATGTCTGTTGAAGAATTAGTGTGAGTATTTGATGCTTAATTTAGTAAAGTCTAGCGGTACTCAAGTCTATTAGATCTAGGGACGGTCGCTCAGGGCCCACAGATAATTACTCTTTAATTATACTCGCTAACTGATAGCATCCTCGCTTCTTCTCTCAACTGGCTAGGCGTAGATGTCACACACTGAACTCTTACTTGCAATCTCTACTGAAGTCCGACATTAGTTTATTACAGAGGTACACACATAGTACTTCACACCGGGTACAAGAGAATTTTCGGGTACCCGGGTCCTGCTTCGGGTACCCGATAACCAGTTAAAACCGGAAAAACCGGAATAAAATTGGATTAATGCAAAGAAACAGGAGTTGTCGTGATATGCGTACTGTATAAACAAATTGAAACAGGAACTTAGCTATGTTTGTACTTTGTGCTTTCCGGTTCATATTTTTTGGAAAAGCACAGTGCTTTGTGCTTTGTGCTTTTCTAATTCATACTTCAAAAATGCGCTTGGTGCTTTGTGCTTTTGTGCTTAGCCAATCAAATTGCAGTTTTTTTGGCATTAGCAAATAGAAAAAAGAAGACGGTGAATCGGAAGAGATAAGCAAGACATGTCGAAATAGACAACCTTATAATTTTGTTTTTAATGTTTTTGAAACCTGGTTTTCCATTTCATTTGTGGCGGCATACATATACTTTCTGTTCTTCCATATGCCAGGTGACTAAATCTCGACTTGTGCTTTCCTGTCCTCCCTATGAACGCATCCTCGTGAGCACTAAGCACAAGGACAAGGGACAAAAGCACAAAGGGCAAAGCTAGTGTTGTTTCAGTAACCGATTTTAGTTTCAGTTTCAGTTTCAGTCGGCGGTCCAAGACGGTTTCAGTTTCAGTTTTAGTTTCAGGTATTCTCCCAGAATAGTTTCAGTTTCAGTTTCGGTTTCAGTCGGGATCACAAAATAATTTCAGTTTCAGTTTTGGTTTCAGTCGGAGTTTCTGTTTCAGTTTCAGTTCATTTGAAAAATTGCAGTTTCTAGCCCTGAGACATACTAAAATACTTAAATTTATGATTATTTATACTCCTGCAGCAGAGTATTAACGATAAAACCGCTTGAAACCTCCAAATCTTCATGTTTTGAGAAAAGACTGAAACTAGTTTTAAGCCGAGTTTCAGGTTTTTAGCAGTTTACCCAATCTAGTTTCAGTTTCAGTTTCCGTTTCAGGTCTCATCCCAAAATAGTTTCAGTTTCAGTTTTAGTTTCAGTGCCTGAAACATCACTAGGCAAAGCACAAAGACAAAACCACAAAGCACAAAAGCACAAAATGTATGAACCAGGCTTAAGTCAACTACATAAGTGCTTTGTTGGGAAAATCGTCAAATCTAAAATTTTAAGATTTCTGAGATATACTGAGATATCAGTGATCACTGCAGCATTGATCGTTTGCCTAACTTAACGCAAACCACCTACTTTACAATACTTTGTTTTATCCGACAAGTTCCGGTGTTACACCCAAATAAAAATCGGTTCAGGTCGGTCCGCACTGGCTTAGCCCAATGGTATAGTTAACAGCAGTACGGCTGCTTATTTTAAGGCAAATCTATTTCAATAAAAGCAGTCCCCTATGTAAACGTTAAAAATCATTTACCAAAGTCATCATTAAAGCATCAATTGAATGGTTCGTTTATTTTGTTAGTCTTCGTCAACAAATAGGTACGTGCCTTTAAAATTAAGTTGCTACAACTAATGCTGCCGCATCAGTAAAATTAGGAGTCTCCAAGTCGGACTTTGCAAATTTAGGAACTGGTACTGGATTTCGACTTGCCGCAAAACCCGCACCACTTCAGACATCCACAAACTATGCCACCAAAAATACACAATCCGACAACAGTAACAACAATAGCGGAAGTAATCCTGTTTTCCCTTTCCTGCTTGTCTTCTGCCGTCGCTGTGTCGGTCGGTTCCGGTTTTGGCTTTTCGCAATAGTGGCAACCGAAAACTGTTTTCGGACATACGGTGCACTTTTGGCGCTGACACTCTTCTATGGACATGTCACCTTGGACACATCTGATGCACTGATAGCAATTCATCAAGGCCCCGTGACACAGACTCTCGTCACATCCACTGTCCACGCAGTCTTGCTTGGTGGAAAAATAATTGCCAAAACTATTAGGAACTGGTGCCAAACAGGCTTGATTGCCTTTTACGGTATTTCTGAGTAATGAGCAGAAAATGACGATCTGAAAATTTTCCATCCTTCTTGAGTTGATTAACTGCTGGATGACATCCTACGAGACTTAGGAGCAATTTGATTGCATAAAATTGATCGAAAAAAAGGGACAGAAAGGAATTTAACAATTTCAGTCAATTACACGAACTTTATTGTAATGTTATGAATATTGAAACGTTCCAGCTAGTGTCAAAATCTAGTGTCAAACCTCCACTATCGGATTTTCGTTAAATCAAAACAGTGAAGTTAGATATATTTCAAAGCATAGGGCATCTTGTATTAGCCACAAATCGAGACAACAGCTGCCAGCCAAGATATTCTTCGGTCCGGCGTTTTCTGAAACTGACAGCCGACTGCTCAGCTGTCACCGTCCAACCGCAGCAGCCTCAGTACTACACGTGAATTAATCTGAAAATGTACCTACATATTTTACAATCACGCAACCGAGCTGGACTTAAGTAATGGCTGACTGGCAGAAAGCCCCGATTTGTACTGAAGAAAGCATAGGACAAATTCATAAGCCTGATATGGGAGTTCAGCTGAGGACCCTGTGGTGTAGTGGTTGCATGGCTGACTCGAGATCAGAAGAGTCGTGGTTCAGTCACCGGTGGACTAATTCTTTGCTTTTAATCCTGTGTGAAACAGCTGAGCTTCCGTCTTCCCTTCTCTTTCCTAGGTCCTGGTTTCGTGGACACAAGGGTGCCTGGTACCTTCCGCCTAGGGTTTGTCCTCGGCTTTTTATTCGTCCACCAGCAATAACATAAGCGCTCGAGCCTGACAGTGGCAGAGCGAAAGTGTGTAGTTTTTATTTGTGAAAAAGTCAATGTTTAGTTGTAGATAACAATTGACAAAGTGGAAACAACGTAGTAGATTTGGCTAAACAATTTAGAGGCACTTTGATCAATTTCTGATGACTTCAAGGATATACTCCGCCTGTGCATGAAAACAGGCATAATAGATAAACCCCACAGTAATTTTTTGTTATTTTTGGCAATATCTCAAATAATACCTAAGGAAACAGCAGAATTTATGACAACTTCTGGTCGGCTCATCACCCTTTTTCGTGAAATCTACCCCTCTTATTGGCCAACTTTGAAACAACAGTTTATGTCAGTTACCAATGTAATTGACAGATTTCAATTTTTGTTTTAATTATAACAATCAGTTTAACTAAACTTAGGAACCCCATCCATTTTACTACCGTGTATCAAATTTAGTCTAGGCCTAGTCTACGGTATGCGTAAATACTTTCTTGTAACCGTAGCTACTTTCCAATGTGCAAAGCAAAGACTTGGTGTTTTGATGTTAGCTTTATAAAAACCTTTGTAACAAGTTGTGCTTTGAATGACGGCAGCAATTTTTTTCCAAAAGCCAGCATTATAAAAACGTGTGCAAAAACATTCACAAAGGGAAAGAAGCAAGCGTAGATGCTCTATGTCTACGGTTTGAATCTACGCTTAAATTTACGCTCCGCTTAGCGTAGACTTGGGTTAATATACGCCTTAGAAATGGATGAGGTTCCTTAGGGCCTATTTCTTTAAAGATTAAAATGGTCGGGTTAAACGGATTAAAAATCACTCGTTTAATCCGACCATTTTTAATCTGCGGATTAAACAAGTTCTTTTTAATTCATTAAACCCTCCATTAAAGAAACAGTGATTAAAAATTATAATCCGTCAACTTTTAATCCGCTTAATCTGCATAGCTGCACGACGATTAAAAGCTAGATGAAAAAAGCAGGCGGCGGATTAAACGGATTAAAATTAATCCTTAAGGAAACACCGATTAAGCAGGTCGAATTAAAATTAATGCGTTGAGCTTTTAATCCGAAGTGTGAATAGAGAAACAGGATTAAATTAAAATTTTAATCCTAGGTGCATTAAAGAAATAAGATTAAGATTTAAGATTTAAGGTTTAAAGGTTTAATCCGGTTGTAAAATTTGTAAAAGTAAATGTTTAATTGAAGATGACAATTGACAAAGTGGAAACAACGTAGTAGATTTGGCTAGCTAATAGGACTTTGACCGATTTCTGACGACTTCAAGGGTATACTCCGCCTGTGCATGAAAACGGGCATAATAGATAAACCCCACAGTGATTTTTCGTTATTTTATATCTCAAATAATACCTAAGGAAAGAGCAGAATTTGTGACAATTTCTGGTCGACTCATCACCCTATTTCGTGAAATCTACAGTACCCCTCTTATTGGCCAACTTTGAAACAACAGTTTAAGTCAGTTATCAATGTAATTGACAGATTTTAATTTTTGTTTTAATTCTAACAATCAGTTTAACTTAGGGCGTATTTCTTTAAAGATTAAAATGGTCGGGTTAAACGGATTAAAAATCACTCGTTTAATCCGACCATTTTTAATCTGCGGATTAAACGAGTTCTTTTTAATTCATTAAACCCTCCATTAAAGAAACAGTGATTAAAAATCCGTCAACTTTTAATCCGTTTATTCTGCATAGCTGCACGAGGATTAAAAGCTAGTTGAAAAAAAGCAGGCGGCGGATTAAACGGATTAAAATTAATCTTTAAAGAAACACCGATTAAGCAGGTCGGATTAAAATTAATTCGTTGAGTTTTTAATCCGAAGTGTGAATAGAGTAACAGGATTAGATTAAAATTTGAATCCTAGGTGCATTAAAGAAATAAGACTAAGTTTTAAGATTTAAAGATGTAATCTGTTTAACTCGTTTAACTCGTTGGATTAAATTTTAATCCGTTTAATCCGAGGTGCTATTCCTTTAATGCGGATTAATCTAATCTAATCCGTTTAATCTTTAAAAAATGGGGCCTTAGCTATAGGTAAGACTATTTTATGCAGTTCTAACACAGTACCTGAAATTCTTTATTAATCATATCAACATGCTTTGATTCAGCTTCTTAGTCACTTCTTTCTAACTTTCACATCCTTTGGTTTGATTACCCCTGGCTTTGGTCCAACATTCAAAGGAGCCGATGAAATTGGTGCAGCCAACAGCAAAGACAATGCAATCATAAGTAGAAAGTGCAGATTTAAAATTAGCATGTCGATAAAATGAAGCGAAACGTTGGAGAGATGCTCACAAAATGCCAATTATTCAGGCTTACCCAAAACTGGTGAGCAAAAGAATGTGTTCAGCTACGAGAGTGTGGTTTTATTTCAGTTATAATTTCAAGAACTGATGGTAGGGTAATAAACACTAAAACCATATCATATAAACGATATCCAAAAGCAGGTAATTAAAATTTTAATGTCAGACCAACGTTTACGACATCAGCGTTGAATAGCAACGGCTGTCTCAAATATGATAACAAATAATTATGGCTCAAATAGACATGATCAAATAGACAGCACATTCGACTTATTAAAGTTTTATATAGTATTTTATATAAATACAGTGTTATAAACAAATATAGAAAACAGTAATGCTTAATTGCAGTAACCTGGCAGTGTGATGTCATAAATCAGAAAAAACCAAAACCTAATTAGGTAGAATATGCTGCTCTGAAATTAAAATTACTTCATACCAGAAGATGAAACCGGGTCACCGGGTCACCGGGTCACCGGGTCAGTTCGGGTCACTATATGGACCGGGTCACCGGGTCACCGGGTCAGGAGCTCTGACCCGGTCTTGACCCGGTATTTTTGATTGGGGGAATTTTTATGCTGTTAAAGGATATTTTTCAGAATTTTTACCAGTTTCTACCACCTGAAAACTTCAATAATTATTCACAAACTAGCAATGGGAATTAATAATTATTCAAAAACTAGCAATGGGAATTAATAATTATTCAAAAACTAGCAATGGGAATATTCTTAAGTTTTTAAATGCTTGTAGCTGTAGTGTCCTCATAAACAAACATTTGTAATGCCCTGTCAAGATTAGATCTAGGTTTGAAAATACAATGATTGCGTTGAATCTCAACTTAGAACATGAAAACTATTGCATGGTCCCTGAGAGCCAGAAATCTTCGTTTTAAAATCCAAAATTTTCCATGCGCCATCTACTGTAGGTGATATTTCGCCGATGCTATCATTTTTGGAGGGAAGGGGTCAGACTGTGTGTTTCAGATCTCAATAAAAAGGAAAATCTCAGTAAAACAAGGTGTACAGATTCTGAGTTTTGCTCTGCACTTTTTCTAATTTGTTATGGCTTACTATCTAGGAACTAATGAAGTTTTGTTTGATTAGTATAGTCTGAAAGTTAGCTATAAGCAAAAATATTTCCAAAGAATCTCCGATGAGTGAAACCCTCAACCAAATACAATATTTTACTAATATAATGCTAAAACACAAAGGTGCTATGTTATGTTAAGCTCTATGACTAAAATTAGATGATGTGATGACTTTGGCAAAGTATTTTGTTCCAATTCGTTTGATTCAAAAGGTTATGTAGTTGACTTCACATCACATTGCGTGCGAAATCGTGCAAATCAATTTTGATTTTTCCGTTTACTTGCAATATATACTTTCCTTTGTTACCTTAAAGAATAAAAAAGTTTGCCCAACGTTTTATTATAGACGCCAAAAATGTCCAAAAAGATCAAAAACACTCACCGCACCCCAATATAAGTATTTTTAATTTTTCCAAGCTTAAACCTGAATTTTCAAAAATACCGGGTCACCGGGTCACCGGGTCACCGGGTCAGGGGTCGACCGGGTCACCGGGTCACCGGGTCAGCAAATAGTGACCCGGTTTCATCTCTGCACCATTGACCATCTGTTAACTAAAAATTGACAAACCTAAAAACATCGTACGACATGTCTTAATATTACTTATTACTATATTTACATATTTGATATTTTCGTACTTTTACAGTGGTCATTTGTAGCGCTTATACAAAGTGCTGGTGGATGAAAATCACCAAGGGGAGGCGTCAGACACCATGTACCCTTCAAACGAAAGATCTGGCTGGAGATTGAACAACGTTTACTTCTGCTTCGAGGTCCGACTTGCTAACCGATACACCATCGGGCCATCAGCTAAACTCCAATACCAAGCTTATCAATGTCCCATTGGCAATATCAACTGTAGAATCCGTAGAACAAACAAGCATTTAAAAATTACTAAAATATTAATATTACTAAATAGGGAAATTCTGAAATTTTTTTAAACTGATTATTGTTAGTCTTTTTCTGATTTGTTGCAGACTGACAAGACACTTATGACTCAGACAGCTCACATGACTTTCCTAATTTATGTGTCTCTAAATGACCTTCAGGAAATTATGACTAATTATTTGCTGTATCTTCGCAACTTCTGCAGGTCGAGATCAAAATAAAAGGATTTCCCTTCCTTCTGTTAAGTCAGGCCTAATTAATTACCGGAATGAACTGGCCGTACAGCAGGACAGCAAAGTTGTTTTAGGGTAAAATCCGACTTACCTGAAAGATTAGGCAGAAAACTTGTCTGTAACAAAGTAATCGGATCAAAAGTTTCAGCTTTAGCTGCTACAAAAGGGCTGTCACTGGCTGACATTTTCTTATTTCAGGTACAGAAATCCTGTAGAGTTCAAGTCCCCAGTGATACTATCTCCAAACTGGAATTGTATATGCCAGATATCTATAGATCAACTATAGATAAGGGTTACAATCTCTGTCAGCTACTGGCATGCGAACGCAGATGTTTTTAGTAACTCAAATCTATAGTATTAAACGACACGTATTGAGACTTTTCTATTGGGCTTTCTATTCCAGATTTGGGTAGTTTCTTCGATACTCTCTGAATTGTTTGTTTTGTTTATACGTTGTTGCATACTTTGTTGCCCATGAGGTATTGGGTCTAATCTCGTTTACCCCCATTCACTCTCAAGAATTTTAAAACATGTCCGTTTGAGCTAAAATTAGGTATTATGCTCGTTTTTGAGCACGCAGAGTTCAAATATCACAAAATCTTCGATTTCACGAAATCCGACATTTTTGATTTATATGTAAGGGGGCGGGCCTGCCAAGGGAAACCGAACAATTGGGCGTCAAGGGGTTTACGGTTTGGCGGATGACAGATCTGAAATCCGTTTCTTCCTCACTATGGAACAAGCTTGCATGTTTAGTTTTTCATTAGCTGACGAAAACATTGATTTAAAGAAACAATCCGTCATTAATATTTAGCACCGTTTAGGGACCGAATTGTTCGAGTCCATTGCCATATTCGTAGACTAGCAGCTGGTTCCAATCAATCAGCAAAATATCACAAGTGGGCTAAAAAGAATTCCTCATCGCTTCATCGCAATAATGTCATATTGGTTTTGGTAGATCAAAAATTAAATAAATAAATAAATACTTAAATCAATAAACCAATAAATAAATAAAGAAAGAAATTGTCTAAATTGATTTGAAAGTTTTGCCCTGTCGCCGTATCTCCGCCCACTCTGTCCTGTTATCTAACGGACAGCAGAATTTCTTTTTTGCAATGACTTGAGCCTGATTCCTGCTTTTGGATTTCTGGTTCCGGTCCTTGGTATTATGTCGGTGACTGTGTTGCACTTAGTAGTAGCTGACGTCATTCCTATATATATATAAATGTTAGTAGTTAGTTGGAATCAAACAAGAACAAGAGCTAGTTAATCACTATTCTCAAATTTTACACTTTTGTTGTTGACGAATGAGCCATAAGAATATTGGTGATTAATTGGTATTAGTTCATTTGCCATCGAAAGACCTTTTTGCGACTGACTCGGGCCCCCGCTCACGAAGCTGTTGTTTTCCAGATTAGTCATTTCATAGGGATGATATACCTTGTCTTTGGTTGCTCACTGTATTAAAGGGATCTCGCTACATCAAAATCCACGAAGATACACATTGTATTAGAGGTTTTGCAAACAACTCTGTGTGGAAAGTTTGTCGCTTTTGGCTTCTTATTGTCAGCATTTTGACTCAAATGATTAAGGAAAACAAGAACAACAGAAGTTAAAGCCTTTCAGAAGGCAGCAGATTATCTCACGATTTGTATGATACTTTATTTTCTTGTTCGGATTCAAGTCCCTCGTGTAGTTTCAGATTTGTGACTATATGATCTCAGGATTAATCTTCTGTTTTCGATTTGTGGCGGTTCAAATGCTTGCCCAAAATAATCAGAAATGTAGCTGTGCGTTCTAAATTTATGCCACTCAAATTTTAGTTTTTGATGTCTAAATGCTCACAGGTCATAACCTGCGAGACTAGTTCAATTCATACCTAAGGTTCAAATTAAGGACCACAAACAAATCAGATTAATTTGGACAGATGTTAATAAAATCAGATAATCCGTAAAAATTGCATGCTGTTGTGGTATAGGAATTATAAATACGAGAACACCGTGCCAAGTTACATAAGTATATTAGCATTGGCCTATACGGACCGCACTTTTTATGCCCAACTGAATTGATTACAGGAAGGGAATCGTCAGGGGTATCCCAATCAACTAGGTACTGTTAGTAGCCATTTACATGTATCCTGAAATCTATTTCCACTTCATATCTATTTACGTACACACTTTTATTTACTATACCTGATTACATGTAACTACGCACGTCTTCGTGCGATCTTTCAGATTTTAAAAAGTATTCAGGCCATTTTTCCAAACAGCTTGCATAGCTACATCTGCTTGCTTCCAGAAAGTACCTGTTGACGCAAACTAGAGCAACGGTGCCCCAGGATTCGAATTTGCTAAAGTTAATCCGGCTATTGATAAGCCTTTGGCAACTTCAATGGATCGAACAGTAGCCTTGTCTGTCTGACGTAGTTTTTGCCTTTTTGCCCGGTTTCATCCACACTCTAGCCTTACATTAGGCAGGACAAGAACGGCAGGTAGTCCGTCAATCTTTGTAATAGTTAACCAACTTTCAATTCAGTAGAATTGAACAAAAGGTGATTCTTTGATGCATGGGAAATTAATCGACGCTGAACACAAAAGGGCGCACTGTCTCCTCAACTACGGCAATGCAAAGCGTGCTTCCTCGTGTTGAGTTTGAAATCGTACAGTTACGGTTTAGACGTACCTACGGGGGGAATACGGTTATTCAGGAAGACGAAACCTGACAAAGGTGACACTACTGTATTAATTTGTTAATTAATTTCTCATTCGTTGAACGGAACAGTCGGTTGGCTTAGTTCTGGATAATACGGCATACAGCTTGCTTGGAATGGTGCAAAATTACAGAAGCGTGAAGGGATCCACTATAAAGACCTTACTCAGGTCCATGTAGAAAAGTGAAATAGAAAGTTTTAGAGACCAGTAGAATTGGATCCGTTATGATGCAGAATATACTTGTTATCGGATGTTTAGCGAGGTAGTCGCTACTACATTTGTGGCGACGAGGTAGTCGCTACTACATTTGTGGCGACGAGGTAGTCGCTACTACATTTTTGGCGACGAGGAAAAGAACATTTCCTTACCAGCATCTTTTCTTACCTATCTAACAGCTAGCATGCATAACGTTTGCTTACCTCCACCGTCTCTGTTTTTGCCTACACCAGGCGACCCTGCCATTCCTTGGAAGGAATGGAGAGAACAATTCCTTACCTAACAATCTAACAGCTACCGGAGCTGACGCTGATATGGATCATTTTAAACCAACACGTGCCTTCCTAGATACCCCAGGACAACAACCACCACGTGCCTTCCTGGATACCCCAGGACAACAACCACCACGTGCCTTTCTGGATACCCCAGGACAACCACCACGTGCCTTCCTGGATACCCCAGGACAACCACCACGTGCCTTTCTGGATACCCCAGAACAACCACCACGTGCCTTCCTGGATACCCCAGGACAACCACCACGTGCCTTCCTGGATACCCCAGGACAACCACCACGTGCCTTTCTGGATACCCCAGAACAACCACCACGTGCCTTCCTGGATACCCCAGGACCTCCTCCCATTAGCTGGAAGCAATGAGAACCTAGACTGTTAACCTGTATGACCGCTACGGGATCCGATGCCTTTCCTGAACCCCGCAAGATCGCTATCTTGCTTACCTGCATCGGAATTGAAGCTCACAGAATTTATATATCATTACCGAAGCCCTACGGGGAAAAGACATTTGACACTGTCCTTACCGCTCTCCGAAACCATTTCACCCCAAAGGCCAATATCGTTGCGGCCCGCCATGAATTCCGTCAACGGAAACAACCTACTTTGACCGAAACTCCTAAAAGGAGGGGAAGTGTGGTGACTATGTTTTGTGGAAAACATATGAGTTTTGTGCTAACAGTAGAAAATGATGGACCTAAAGATAAACCTTATCTCTTGGTTATGTACGATCATTTCACCAAGTGGCCTGAGGTCGGAATCGTTGGGTCTCCAACCACTGGAACCGCCATATCGTTTTTGGGACCTTTGTTTTCCCGGTTTGGGTCTCCCAAAGAAAAAGAAGTCTATGAATTCGAAGTGGAGAGGAGAATGTAGAAAAGTGAAATAGAAAGTTTTAGAGACCAGTAGGATTGGATCCGTTATGATGCAGAATATACTTGTTATCGGATGTTTAGCGAGGTTGTCGCTACTACAGTAAGCCCTAAGGCTTAAGGTGAAACGGGCCGGGCTGGGCCGAGGAAGGAAAAATTTGGGTGCGGGCCAGGCCGACTACTGGAACGGGCCAGGCTGCGGGCCGGGTTGCGGGCCGGGTCTGGTATATTCATTAAAAAGTTTTGTCTTGTTTTTACTTTTGGCTGGTCATTGGAAATTTTATTCTTTTCCAAATATAATTTTGAAGAATCATTGCTCTTTTATTTCGATCTTAGATTTCCTTTCTCTTTCAGAGTTACTGGCGTCTGCACTTCATCTCATTTGCGTTTATATAACGTAATCTTTAGCTGGGATTTGTACATTAGAATCTAAATTTTAGTTATTTATATAATTAATATGTAATATTTGGAAAGTATACCTTCTTCCTAATTAGTTGCAAGGTATTTGAATCAACGAAACTTGTCGGTCAATGAATGCTTTCCTATAACTAAGAACTGAACCGCTCACTGTTCTTAATCGCTCAAAATAAACATGAGCCACGAGAAATCGTTTAAAAATGGTATTTGCGATGAGGAATAAAATTCTATGCATTTTAAACCCTTATTTTTATTTTGGCTAACCGCAAAAAATTAGCGATGACGGACTCGGCCCGGGCCGGGCCTAACT
This sequence comes from Trissonchulus latispiculum, assembly GCA_030248195.1. NCBI lineage: Eukaryota > Metazoa > Nematoda > Enoplea > Enoplida > Ironidae > Trissonchulus > Trissonchulus latispiculum. The sequence continues at coordinate 52,895 of JASAND010007741.1, read as the reverse complement.
TTTGAGCTTACGGGCCGGGCCGGGCCTAAGCTGGAGAGGGCCTGGCCGGGCCTGGCCGAGGTCGAAAATTTTACGCGCCGGGCAGGGCCGGGCTGAACATTCAGGCCCGTGATCTACTCCCTCTAATCCCGGCCCCCTCTAATCTACTAAGTCACCATTAAGTCACATTTTTGTACCATCACTCGCTTGTATGTTTATGTGTTGAAGCCAAAAACGATCTATCAGCAACTGGCCACTTTCGAGCTTCAACACATGAACATACAAGCGAGTGATGATACACAAATGTGTACTAGGTACTCATTTGTGGGAGGGGTCACTGGGGTCTAATTTGTGTAGGGGTCAGCCGTTATCGTGCAGATCATGTCCCCGGCCTTAATAACTAAGAATGTGACGCTTGTCACATTCTTAGTTATTATGTACTCTTGGAAATAGTTTATAAATATATAAATGAATTCCATCGTTCGTCTGCTATAGTTTTGTAATGAATAGCCAATGAGTAATCGTTGCTAGACTGAACATAACAATGTAAAGACTAAGACGTAAGAAACAATTTCCAATTTAAACATAGCTTTGTCTTAAAAGTGATACATACTTTGTAGTTATTCATGTCTGAGAAGCAACCTTCGCCCCCAAGGAAAGTCATACTTAAAGTTGCGACATCTTCAACGTTTGTTTGAGCAAACGCCCTCGAAGACAGCATCGTCAAGCTTCATGATAGCTCGGAGGGCGAATCTACTGACTCAGCAGTACTGAGGATGCTGAAAGAGTAGACTGCCATGCAACTAACATTCAGCTAACTATTTATGGCACTTAATTAGTTAGTCTGTCAAAAACTTAGCTATAAGAGCTCCGTCTAAATCTCATCGGCTTATCAGGATTTTAAAAGTGACAGGCAAATCCGATGTTCTAATCTCTATGTAGTGCTATAGTCTGACCTAGTTTCTGTCTGTCAAAAGCAAACCTGTTCAGGAAAAGGTTCCAGGTTTTTGACGTAAAAGCTCAAACTTTTTGGAAAAAAGTGAGTCACCTGAAAACTTCTGACATTTCAGCGTTTTCAGGAAAAAAATCAGTTTCCAAATTAGCAAGTTCCGGGTTGCTCCTGCTCCTTCCTTGTAGAGCTTCTATTTTGCTGCATTTGGCAAATGTTCAGAATCTAAGTTATTTGACCTACTGCAAATCAGAATTTCTTACAAATCTTACAAACACAACAGATCTTTGCTGATGCTCAAGTTATGCCCAGTAAAAATTTTCAAAATTATTTCCGAGCTGACACTGCTCCTAACCGGTGTAACGTAACACCAACTGGAGTGGGGTGTACAGAAAAAGCATAATTCAAAAATTTGAGTTGAACTTCACAGACTAAAAGAAATTCGAAGTTCGCAGATTCTGAACAAACTGTCATTGATTTCGCAGCACCAGATTCGATGACACCCTATACCTGACTGCATTATTTCCTTTGTCTTAGTTTTAGGTATCACTCAATTGTAATGTTTCCTGCGTCGCCTGGCTGTGCCAATAATACCATATCGTTGCTGAGTTTAGCGGATGACTGGCAAAAAACCATGGCGTTGTCACAAAAACTGGGAAAAGTTTGCTTTTATATTCGATTTTTTGAAGGACTCTGCGGAACCATTATCAACATCGCCTTTATTGTTGTTATCACCAGCTGCCTGTTGCGTAACATAATCAGCTGGAAACGCTACTATCTGGTCTGCAGTAGCGTTGTAGCCGACGGCTTAGCCTGCGTAATAATCCTGCTCGATGCCGGATTTCGGATTTATTACCGGGGCCGAGAACCGGATTCCCCCCGCCTGCATCGCCTAATCCAAACCCTGGAAGGACTACAGTCGGTGGCAGTCTACGCACCGGCAATCAACTATCTCACAATCTGTATTCAGGCCTGCGTTGCTGTATGCTGGCCGCTCTTCTACCAAACATTTATGACCAAAGCCAAGCTTAGAATGGTCATTTGTCTTAATTGGATTGTGCTAATTACGGTTTCTTGGCTGCTTTGCTACGGAAATGCTAAGGTATTATCTAGCATAAAGATTAGCTGTGTGTTTATCTAATATAAAGTAGGTAGCATAGAAGCCTTGACTTAAGATTTGTGTTATAAATGCTGCTGCTTTATTCAACACTCAAAAGTACGAACTGTCAAACGTAACGTATTTTCCGTAATCAGCAACTTGTCAATCTAATACAGAATCATTACGATTGTAGCGCAGCAGAGTAACATATCTAACTACAGTAAATTAACATTATTGTCTCTACAACACCTCCGCCTTTAGTTTCGGCAATGTCTATATTTCTCAAGTTCGTAGGCCAGAGGATCCTGACGCTGCGTGGCCCGTCTGTTTCTCATCGGATATCTTCGCTGTTCCACCTGGGGACTCCCGGCCACTTCATAACCACCCGCAACCGGACCAGCTCGCCCAGGACTCCCTGGCCCCGCCCCGTCACCATCCACTACTGGACCGGCTAGCCCAACAGCTGGCATATCTCCAGCTGCTGCTGCACCGTTGGCCCAGCTGGGTAAGTACCAGTCCATTTCAGGTGGCGATTGAGCTTCAGTTCTGCGACGAACCTGACTGATATGGCGTCGTAGTATGCCATTGTCGGTACTCTTTATCTGAATTACATGCCGTCCTTCAACCCGTGGACAGTTCCTCTTTCCCAACAGCTGCGGCCATAGTGATATCTTTGGTACCAAACTGATTGACCTTTGCTGAACTTTAACGTCACCAATTCTTCTTTGCAGTTTTCACGGATGGGATCTCTAAAGTAGGCATATTTTGTAGGGAGGTTTCTACCCCACAATAGTTCGGCAGGAGATTTCCCCGCTTCTTTCTTTGTTGACCTGTAAGCAAAGAGCAGTTCTGAAACGGCTTTGCTTAAACTCTGTTTGGAGGGGAATGGGACTTTTCCTAGTTTGTTTTTGAACATTTGGACGTATCGTTCAGCCAATCCGTTGGACTGCGGATGCTGCGCTGGTGAGCGTATATGTCGTATATTGTTTTCCAAGCAAAACTGATGAAATAAGCTAGAGGTGAAAGAGGTGCCATTGTCACTGACAATGTACTTAGGCACCCCGTAGAGTGCAAACATACGTTGGAGTGCACAAACAGTATGCTGAGATGACAGATTAGAAACTGCTGTGACGTCTATCCACTGAGAATAGCTGTCCACCACAAGTAGCCAGTAAGTGCCATGGAAGGGGCCCAAGTGGTCAATGTGTAGACGTTCCCAAAACTTAGTAGGCGGCCTCCAGCTACCCGTTTGGGACGGAGGTTTGCTTTTTGACAATGGGAACAACTAGCCACAAATTTTCGGGTATCGGTGTCAATTCCAGCCCACCACAGAAACTGGCGACAACGGGAGACCATCCGTGTCTGACCCAAATGCCCTTTATGCATGTCCATAAGAACGTTATTACGCAGGCTTTTCGGAATGATAATTCTATGTCCCCACATGAGTATACCATTTGTTTCTACAATTTCGTACCTTTTGGAATAGTACTCCATCATATGGTTTGGAAATTTTCTTGGCCATCCTTCTGTTTGCCACTGTTTAACCAACTGAAGCTGAGGATCACTGGTTGTCTCATTCTGGATGCTTTTGACAGTGACGGGAAGAGGAACGGTTGCTAACCAGCATTCAGCTATTTCATTAATTTCTTGGCTTTCAGGACCTTCGATTTCGTTTCCGTTGCAGGCAGACGGCAACCGGGAGAAAGCATCTGCGTTGGCATGATTAACGGTGTTCCTGTATTGGATCTGAAACGTTAGAGACATTAATATCAGAGCCCAGCGTTGTAGACGACTCAAAGAAAGAACAGGCAATGCTTTGGACGGATTAAATAAACTTGTGAGCGGCTTGTGATCTGTTTGCAAAATGAAGTGGGTCCCGATGAGATACATGTAGAATCTTTTTACTGCGAAGATTATGGCATAAGCTTCCTTTTCAATCTGCGAGTATTTTCTCTGTGCGTCGTTTAGTGTTTTTGATGCGAATGCTATGGGTTTTTCAGTTCCATCCGGAAACTTGTGACTCAAAACCGCTCCGACTCCATATAGAAGTTTTGGACAAGCCAGAACTATTGGAAGTTTTGGATCAAAGTGGCACAAAACTAGCTCTGACTTTAACAGATTCTTTATGTTCTCAAAAGCGTCTTTACAGAGGTTGCACCAATCCCATGCTTTGTCTTCTTTTAAAAGTTGATAAAAAGGATAGCAAATTTTAGCAAAGTTTGGTATGTATTTGTTGTAGTAAGTGATTAAGCCAAGAAAGCTTTTCAGCTGAGAAACATTTTGAGGAGCGGGCATGCTGTTTATTGCTTCTAATTTGTTTGGAATTGGGCGCACACCTTTAGCTGAAACTTTGTGTCCCACCAAGGTTACCTCAGTTTTTCTGAATTCGCATTTTTCCAAGCCCAATCGGCCGTTGGCCTTCAAGAAGCGGCCAAAAACTGCCTTGAGGTTGTTATCGTGTTCTTCGAGTGTTCTGCCCCCTACAATAATGTCTTCTAAAAACCATGCAACCCCGGAAAGCCCTTGCAGGAGATTGTCCATGTAACGCTGAAATATGCCCGGAGCTGATGCAACTCCGAAAGGTAGACGCTGATATTGTAACAGGCCTAGAGGAGTGTTGATCACACACAACTTTCTGCTTTCTGGACTTAGTTTAATTTGATGATATGCTCGAGTCATATCGAGTTTAGAGAAGTACTGAGCTCCATTAAGTCGGTGAAGCATTTCTTCTACCTTAGGTAAAGGATGGGAGTCAACTTCAACACAAGAGTTAATTGTTACCTTAAAATTGGCACATACCCGAATGCTGCCATTTGGTTTGACGATAGGTACGATTGGCGCCGCCCATTCCGAAAAGGGAATTGGTTTCAAGATTCCTTCTCCAATCTCTTTCTTTAAGGTCTCTACAACTTTATCCTGCAACTGGAAAGGAACAGATCGTGGATTGTAGAACTTTGGAACAGTTTTCGGTTTTAGGGCAATTTCGGCTTCATACAGATTCAATTCTCCAAGATCGGTACCTAAAATATCCTTGAATTCCGTGAGCAATTGCTGTAGTGGTTTATCTAATTGGATTTGTGCACATGAGTTGATCTGATTCTGCTTCTCGGAGGCTGCTAGGTTATCCCAAGAGATTGGTATCTCTGCCAACCATGAACGTCCCATAAGTGGTCTAGCAGTGCCTTTGACCACGTACAAATCACAGGATCGTGTAAGACTACACATCTTACCTTTAACTTGAACCGTTGCCATTCCAATTATAGGTACTTCAGTCTTCGTGTAGGTTTGCAGTTTTGCAGTCGTGGGAACCAGAGGAACAGCTTTACTGATTTTTCTCCACATTGTTTCATCAACAACCGACACGCTGGCCCCGGTATCAATCTCCATTTGAATCCAAGTACCATTTATGCAGATTGGAGCAAACCAAGGATCATTTTTGGTGCGATTCAAGGCGTGAAGTTCCCATACCACGGAATCTTCTGGATAACTGCTATTTGTTGTGGCGACGACATCAGGACCTTCATTCTCTTCTTTTCCCTCTGTTATGTGGTTAATAGGGGCCTTTCTCGTGAATCTAGTCGTAGAATATCTGTTAACATTATTGTCTCTACAACAATTTGGTTCTTGTAAGCTAGAAAATTTGGTTTCGGTGCCCTCATTTCCTCATTGTGACGGTACAGAAATTTTGCAACCTGGCTTACAGCTTAAGTTTTTCTCGTGTTTCTTTTAGAAGCTTTTCAAAGCTCAAGCATTATGTCATTTCTTAGCCTTCTACTACACTGTGTTCTCTTGTATTTCAGCTTATCGCCGCTGACCAAATCAACAATCCAACCGAGCGGATTCGACTGCTGAAAATCTGCACCACAGCTCAGCAGATCTTTCTCGGCTTTTTCACCATCTGCGTCGGCGTGACCTATGTCGCGATGCGGATCAAGATCTTCAACAGACCACCCGCAGCCAACCGCCGTGGGACCGGTTTCCTAAAATCCATCGCCATGAACGTGATCGTCTACATCGTCACAGCGGCGATGCTCTGCGTCAGTGAGATCTGCGTCACCTATTTCAGTGCCAGTTTCCTAGATCACGCCGGGGAGGACGGTCCGCCCAGAAGGTCACTGGCGCTGGCGCGCTGCGCTGACCAGCTGGAGACGTTCCAGTACGCCATTCTGACGGAGAAGGCGATGCTGGCCTCCACAGTTCTGACGCCGCTGTGGATGTCGCGAATCATCATCGATCCGCTGGTCTACATCTTCGGCGACAACCTTCTGCTGAAGCTCAGGCAGGGAGCCAGTGGCTCAACGACTGTGAGTCGCCTGAACACTGCACTCTGTCCCAGCCCTTGTGCTCAGAGTCGACACAACCGGTACAGTTTGAGGCTGTCTGCGGTTAACAGGGTGAACTCGGCAAGGAGAACATTTTCTCACGGCACCATTGTCCGTGACTGTTCCAGTAAGAAGTCCATTGAAACTGTGGTCACGGTTACATCGCCGTTGTTGTTAAAATCGGCGCAGTGCCTGTTTTGAGAGCTCCCAAAGATTATCTAAGATTTGTTTATAACGTTGAAATGTTGGACCAAAAAGAGACCGAGGACAAACCGGAACGGGAGGCGTCAGGTACCCTGGTACCCACAAAACCAGGACCTAGAAAGAAGAGAAGAGGGAGGTTCAGCTTTTCACTCACCATTGAAAGTAAGATTTTCTAAGTGGAATGTAACATTGAAATGTTGGATAGCCATTTTTTGTGTACAAAACTGTAGCCATGTACATACTGCTTAAGCGGATTTATTGTGTAAAGTATAAATTGTATATAATTAAGTTTTCCAATTAAAACTAAAATGTAAAGGAACAGGATTTTACGGTTTTTAATAATGTTAACACCATTCGTACTAGAAAAAGCACAGTCTTGTCTCAAATATTTACCAATTTGCGAGGAAGCAGCAGAGAAAGTGTACGGTTTATAATGATAAGTATAACGCCTATCATAGTTTTACGTTCTATGTTCCTTGAGCTAGCTATGTGCTCTATCGATACCTAATCAGGTCAGGGATAGATAGCTCCTAAGCTACACTGCTGCTAAATGCGCAAGAATTAGCAAACGTTTAAATTGCGTTTGCACATTCCCGCTCCGGCCCATGCCAACATAAAGGTTAGAACCACCAGAACCCCCATCAGAAAAAGGAGGTTCTCAAATTTTTTCATGCGTTTTTATCCATCACTTTGATTTGTATTTATGTTACTACGTTGCGGACCTATTCCTTCAACAGGCACTTCAGAAGACATGATATGTTTATATAATATGTATATATGTATCTCAGTCATAAAATTTGTAGCATACTGCCGGGGTGTACTTGGGGGGAATCCTGGCTTTTTGCATAAGTTTAGACTGAAATATAGTATGGGTATCAATCGAAAGCTGACCACAAGAAGAACAAGCTCATCCTAGATCTAAGTCCAGACAACACAAAAACGTTCGGTATACCCGGATTCTAGAACCTTCTAAACCTCCAGCAGACACTAAAACTAGACAGCAGAGGATCAAATCTCTTGAAAAATCACTTTTCACTGTCGAATGATAGGTCACATTTGCGGGGGGGGGGGTCCCGATAAATGGAATATTGTAGCAGCGAGTGAACATACGCAATTGCGTACTAGGTACTGATTTGCGGGGGGGTCCACTAGGTACGCAATTGCGGGGGGGGGGTGGGCCGTTAGCGCGCAGAGCATGGCTCTCGAGCTGATTACATAGAGTGTGACGCTTGTCACACTCTTATGTATTATGTACTCTTGGTTTAACTAATACGCTCGTGTCTACCAAGATATAAAGTGTCGGCGATACTAAGGCTGCGCACACCTGAGCGCAACTGTCGCAAAACTTAAAAACGCAAAACAACAACCGATTTAGCTCAAATCTGGTATGGATGCATTTGAACACATTTCTGATCGATCTGCAGCAATTTAAATTTTAAATTTTTAAGTTTTCAAGGGGGGGACCAAGGGACACCAAAAAATTTTTTGTCTCTGATTTCGCTGAAAAGTTGCATATTGGGGTTTTCTGGACTGCTGTGCTGAACTCGAATCTGAAAACCGTTTTTGGATCCAGTTTTTCGTTAGCTAGAAATAAGCTAAAGTTGTAAGCTTAATGTTTAAGCTTATATTTAGCTAACGAAAAGCTGGATAGAAAAACGGTTTTCAGATTCGTGTTCAGCGACCAAGATAACTAACTCCTATATGCAACTTCTCAGCGAAATCAGAGACAGAAAATTTTTCGGTTCCCCTTGGTCCCCCTTGGAAAACTTAAAAATTTAAAATTTTTAAAATTTTAAAATTTTGCTGTGACTTTTGTGCGACTATTGTATAACCCGATCTGTAGTACATTGAACACACATTGTGTGTGCTGGCTTTATTTCATGATTTCAGATTACTCAATTTACACGTGAACGAAACCTAGACCTAAATTTTCCTGTTCTTTATGATTCAGTTTGTATTCAGCAATATAAATATTCTGTTCTAATATATACAGTGTTCTGTTCTCTTTTAACGCATGTTCTGCTGTTATGTTTTCTTTATTGTCAACTGTCAACATCAAGTCACACTTGTAGGAGTCAAGATTCCTATGCTAAGAAGGCAGCAATAGTAGATAGTCATCGAGATTGCTAAAATGAATAAAACGTTACATCATTTATTGTTGTTGACCTGTTGGGAAAGAGGGAACTCAACTGCAAAGTAAGGAGGAGCCCTTTATATTACAAGTTGCTAGCTTTACAATATCTTATTACGACGTTGCTAACTAGGAAACATCATGGATAATTCAAAGAAAGTCAGAGCTTCGGGGTCCTCTGTAGGCTTCGCCCTAATCAAAATAGAACTCAGTCACATTTTGTCATACTCCAACTAATTGAAGCAAGGCTTTCAAGACTGCGCTAAAGCTAATCGCAAGTTAACGGATGATTTGAGGATTCCAAACAAACAAATTATGAAGTCAACATTATGACTCATGAAATCTGATAAGTAAACGTGAACCATTGAAACGTGAACCATTGAAAATACAAACACTGGACCTTGAACTAGTCAATCTAACACTGAATATATTTAAAGAATACTTGCTGGGGCTACCAACATCTATCGTCGTCGCTGTGTTTTCGCGTAGTCTTGCGCAATAAAATTGTTTAAACTGGCTTAGTATGAGGAACGAGTAAGCTGCCCACTATTGAATTTTCTCAGTGGTTGGTGTGGATTCTGTAAGATGCTAAAGGCTACCCTGCTCTCTGTCTATTCTTTATCATAAAGAGTACATCAGTTTAACATATTTTAAGACGTCGCAAAGTCGCAAATATCTGGGATGCAATTATGCCATTAGCTTGTTTGCACTACGAGTAGGATGAAAACAACCAGCTCGAGTTCCTGTATTTTCCGATTATTTAATTGAGGGCTTCTTGCGTACTTTCTAATTTTCCCTTGTATTAAGATATTACCTCTAGCTCTGCTTCATTATGGCTTTACTGGGGCAAGGAAGCAGACACTGCCTGTGGCTTTAATTCTTCAGTAACAAGTACCTAATTGTTTACCATATATAAAGAGAGTAACAGGAATATTTAAGTGTAGTGTCAGTGTTTACGTTCCTGAGAGCGGTTCATCAAGTAGGGAGGAACTGCTGTTGGATGCTGTTGCTGTTACTACTGCTTACTGCTTACTTCTTCTTCTGCTATCATTCTGCTTAACAGCACGCTTAATGGTCACAACAGAATCAGTATGAAATTTCACAGCAACTGTAGTGAAACCAATTCTACACTGGATATCTCCAGTTTTATAGAATGGCACAAGGCCGCGGAATTTGCAAAGATGGTTGGTCGAATCTGTTTTCTGTGCCGTTTGGGAGAAAGTTGCATAGGATTTGCGCTGAACCTTGGATTTCTGGCCGTAGTGATTTCGTGTTTAGGAAAACGAACTATTAGTTGGAAGCGATACTATCTTGTTGCTAGCAATATCATGGCTGACTGGATAGCCTGTACTGTAACATTAATGGATGCTGTAGCACGACTTTCCTTTTCCCTAGTTGTACCTGAGAATACTATACTTCAATTTCTAAGTAACGTCCTTGATTATCTGCGGACAGTAGTAGTCTATGCTCCGGCAATAAATTATCTGATTATCAGTTTCCAAGGCTATATGGCTGTGTGTTGGCCACTGTTCTATAGAACTCATATCACCAAATTCGCTCTAAGAATTGTAATACTGGTAACATGGCTTGTACTATTGGGAACCGTTGTAATCTATTGCTACGGGCAGTCAATGGTAAGGTCTGAGTCGTTAATATGTTGTCGTGTTTTCATCAGCTGCGTTAACTGACATGCAGCTGAAAGTTGACATATACTGACGTATATTGACATTTTGTTCGAAATCTAACATAAACACGCAGCCAGAATGCTGCATATTTAAGCCGCAGTCCCCAAACAGAAAATTATCGTTTAATAATAATATTTTGCAGGAGTAACGGTTGTGGTCTGGTTGTAGAGCAGATAAAACGGTGGACACTTAGAAATGTATTTTTGTTTAATTTCAGATTGCCATGGACCACTCTTATCATCAGGTGGTAATCCACGTTTGCACTAAAGCAAAACAAATTTTTCTCGGTATGTTCTGCGCATGCGTGTCAACTATGTATGCCGTTACACGGCTAAGAATTGCTCAACGCCTGCCAGCACCTCATAGGAGGAGCTCTGGATTCTTTCGTTCTCTAGCTATCAACGTCATCATTTATATCGTTACCGCTGGTGTTCTGTGTGCAAGCGAAGTTCTAGTTGGAGTTTTTGATGATAGAAGCGGTGCATTTTCACAGCACAAACATGAACAACATCCTGCTGGATGTCAAGACATTGATGCTGCTGTACATTATGCTATTTTGACCCAAAAAGCTCTGACGGTTTCGTTGGTACTGACACCGATCTGGATGCTGAGGATGATTATCGATCCAATTGTATATTTGTTGGGCGATGAGCTGGTGCAGAAATTGAGAAATAAATCTACAATCACAAGTAGTCTGCATCCTAGCATCAAACGGGTGGTTCAATATAGAAAGATAACTGAAAGTAGTCATACCCTTCCGTTAGTTTCCAATCAAAGGATGTGTGTGCGCTGAAAGCATGCACATATTCAAGCGCATATTCTACAAAATGTAACGTACCTAAATTATACGTAATGGGTTCGTTTTACCACAATGTATACCTTCTGTAGTGTACTGTGTATTTGTAAGAAAATTTATTAAAAAGAGCATTGCAGCTCGTTTTGCAAGCGTGTAGCGCGCATCTGTCGCCATCATTCTATTATTTTGTGACTATAAAGAGTGTTTTTAAAGTTTTATTGCACTTAAACTTTTAAAACTTTATGTCAAAACAAATTAATTACTTCAAAATTAGATTTCCCAGGTCGCTCCCACCGCCTAGTGTTTTTCTAATTAGCTCATTAATTTATCTCTCCGTTTCGTTACAAAGTTGCTAGAAAATTCTGTACTAAAGATGCAAGATTTTGCAAAAGTTTCTGAACTCACGTAGAAAACGTTTTTGGTCTTATTTCTTGCCACCTGCAGTGAATATTAACGGCCTTGTCCGACTATTTAAGAGTCCGAACAGTTTCAAATTGTGCGTCTTCTTCCATTTTTCTGTTGCAAACTGTTTAAGATAGTCCGACAGTGTACTTTCAATTTTGTCTGCAAGTTTGTCTGCATAACTTCACTTTTCGCTCTTGGAATTAGAAATTGCCTGCTGCATTCTACTTATTGCTTGTTTGTTGAATTCAACAAAAAAGGGAATTCAACAAAACGGTCGCATTTTCTTTCCTGGGCATAATTTTGTCAACTCCGTGTAAGTTTATCTGTTTTATTGTGTCAAACCTACCGCCCGAATTTAGTTCAAATCTATTGTCCGCAAATTAATAAATAATATAGGTATAGGCTGCGTTTAACTAGTGTCCGGGCCACAGTACTTCGACGAGAATGCTCAAATGCTTGGGATTTGGAAGGGAGGATCACCAGAAGTTAGTCTCTTCTAAACACTTGCTGAGCTGGGCATACATTACGTCTTGTCCGGTTCTAGCAATGGGAATAGGGCAGACTATGATTGCACATTTCCTCTATCAATGTTGAAACTTCAGACAAATCTCAACCAAAGCTGACCACACATGTTTCTGCCAGAGGAGAGGATCACCAAAAACCATAGCAGAAATCTATGAATAAATATTGTAGGAATAGAATAGGGATGCATCGAATCCACCGTTGTGAGTGTTAAATATTGCTGTTCATCGAATGAGTTATGTTCAATTTCATTAATGTGGTATTTTCAATTGTCAATTGGAACTCAACTCAGACTACCGTATTCTCGCGCTTAAGAGAACACCCACTTTCAACCGTTATTACTGATTCATTAGTTTGAGCTAAGAAGTAGTTTTGTATTAAAATAGATCTTAATATTTGTCCTTTCTAACGAATATAATGAAAGCAATTCTGGATTTCAAAACGTTTTTAAAGTTTTTTGAACTTATGCAATCTTTGAGATTTTCTGTAGACTGAAGTAAATTGTTTCGAGAGACATTGATTTTATCATTCGATACCTCAGTTAAATACCTGTGGGCACTTTTCTAGTTGTTATAAACTAAACTTAGTAATGGAGAAATTAGCAAAAAATGTATGCGCAATCAGGTTTTTGTCTACCTTTCCCAACTTTGTCAAGCGACCACTTTAGCTACAAAACAGTAATCGGGAAAACTAAAAAATACCGTGTAGTTAAAAGCCACCTGCCAACTCCCTGGCATGCGTACTATATACTCCAAAAACGCTGGAAAAAATTTGTTTGTGTCAATGCAAAACTACATTTCCTCTGGGACAGCAGTTGGAAGATGATCATGCCTCAGGTAGGTGGTATCTGTGAGACTTTCAGATTGACCCTTATAGTTTAGTTATACGGTTTGTATAGTTCAAGAAGCAATTGATTCTTTGATTTGATTTCATCATAGATATGCTACTGTTGTTCAGCTGTCAGAATTGCCAAAAACTGCCCTTAATGGAGACATGGAATTTTGAAGTGGGATTAATTAATTAAGAAATTAATTTGGAAAGTTTCATCAAATTTCGTCTTGATCTGTGTAGTCAATCAACAATACATGTCAATGCAATCCCAAACTTAAAAGAACGTGTTCTCTTAAGGTGCTGGTTTTCATTTGGGTATTTTTGACTCGTACTGCTTAATACTCTAAGTAAATTGCTAAAACTTAAGAAATAACCTATTTTCGTGCTCTTTAACATTCTAATACCAATACCAGTCCTGTATTTTCAGCTAAAAAATGAAAAAGTTTTGGTTTTTGGCCTTAGGCTCCCAGTAGGAAGACGATACACGGTATGGAATAATTTGGAACACTCCAAAGACGAAACTAAGACTGAGATTGCAGGAACGTGATGAGTGTGTGAATTTCCAATTCTAAAAGAATTTATGTCAAAAAATGTTTATTCTAACATAGTTTATTTTATACGATTTGAGAATATTGCAATTAACCATAAAAACAAAAACTGGCCGTATCAAATAATTCATCGCCCAACCCCCCCCCGAACCAAACTCTGGCTTTCTGATCCTTTCCGAAGTCAAATTGAATGAGAGATGAATTGAAAATATGACCGCCCTTTCAGAAAAACCCCTTCTCTTTTATAGTGCAAATCTAATTTGCATATTGTACGAAAGATTGCTTTTTGGATAGCTAATTTTGGAAGCCAATGATTCTACACAGAAGAAACATAGCTAGATTGCAAGCCAGTCAATTTACACAGAAACCAGAAAACATTCACTTGATGTAAACAATTTAACAGAATTCTGATGCGCCGCTGCGCATATTCCGACAGCGGGATTGGTTGTTATGGCTGAAAAGAGGACAGAAAAATGAACATTTTTGCTTTTACGACCTTTGAGCTATCTCCAGTGGTTAAGTCAGTATATGCTAAGATTATGTCCCACTTTACAACAAATACAAAGGAGATGACTTTCTAACTTTGCAAATGGGTTACTGTAGTTTTAAAGAGTGATGATGGAAATTGTTGTGCACAGATTTTAATCTTGCTGGGACATTAGTATATCTTATACATTTGCTCATATCTTCTGCTATTTTTTGTTCATATCATTGTGTATTTTCAAGATAAAGTATTTAGACAAAATATGTAGTTAATTCCTTCTTCTGTGTAATGAACACTGGGTTTGCAATATTAGCTATCTAATTTACACATCTAATTTGCATATTTCGTATTGTCACCAGAATTCGGGCTACATAAACGCAAGCATTTTTAGTTACAATCATTCGGCTTTCGATTCGATCATTGTATAGTCGGCCCTTAGTGCCATTTACTGTCATCATTATATGCACTATTAAAACGTAAGTCACTTTAATAAATACATCTGTCCGCCACTTATGGCTCATGATTGAATAGGACAGGAACACATGATAAGGGTCTATTTTCGCAGTTGTACCCTTTATGAGAACCTTTAGAAGCAAGTTAACAGACTTAAGAACTGTAAACGCAAGCTCAGGTGCAAGTTAACAAGTAACTGAGTTTTGGGAAACCATCCAAGAATGTTTAAAATACCTGACGAAACAAATTGGTTGAAATTCATGCTGCATGGGGATTTGAGCTGCCGTTCCAGCTTCAGTGTGAGTGACCAACTCGCCAACGAAATAAAACTAATTTGAATTCCACAAACATCCAACATGTAATCCAAAATGTTACAGTTTCTATTTCTGTGAACTTAGTGTCTAAGCTTTATTGCTTTTAACTGATAAGGTGGTTTCGTATTTATTTTTACGTTAGAAGATGTTCATTGTCTGGCTCTATATCTTCTGAAATTATACTTCACAAATAGTCGTAATTCCTCATGCATTTGTTTGTCGGAATGTAAAAGTGAAGCTGTAGTGAATAAAAATTATAAATGTGAAACAGTTTTTATCAGACTCTTGATGTGGCATGTTTGAGTTACGTTCGTTTTGCCAAGCACATATCAGTACGTTCGTTACAACAGTTTTGTGGCGACGAGGGTTTTCTTTTCTATCTATCGGCCTTTCTATTCACAGAAGCTGGTACTCTAAGCTGCTTGAGTTTTTATTCCTGCTATTATTACTTGTTTGTAAACTATTTTAATTATTTAATTTGAATTGTATTGAAACAATTTGCATTGACGTATTTCTGCATTGGTAGACGTGAGTGTACTTCTATGAACTGAAAAATTTTAATCCTTGACAGACAAATAATATTTTGGCATAGTGAATTTTTTATGAACTTTGTCATATTGTTTCGGGTGGTGCAGAGTTCGGTTAGATTTCAAGTTCCTTGTCCTGCCAATGGAACTGTAGTAAACCAATACTGCACAATATTCGCTTACAATTCAAGCTACCTCAGGGTGATATGCCTTTTTAGACGTACTGACCACATTTCTGCACATATGTCTACAAATGGTTGCACAAGTATGACATAATGATTAATCCCTCCTCTACTCTCCTGATTCTCCTATTTTCACTAATAAACTCCTTGTGCCGCAGCCTGAGCAGCCAGAACGTGGAACGTCACTTCCACATTCTTGGGCCCGAGGTATTCGGCATGAATATAGATTTGTGTTTACACTAATGTTAACTGATGTTTAATGTTTAACTAACGTTTAACTAACTAACTTTACCTAACTAACGTTAACAAACATTTAACTATCTAACTAACGAACGTTTAACTAATGTTAACTGTTTAACTAATATGTATTGTTGATTGTTTAAGCTGGTAGATTGCTTTTGTACAGAGTTAAAAACCGTTGTAAACTTCTTAATTTTTGGCATTTGAAAGGTATGTGTTATTTAAAATTTTATAAAGAGCAGAGTACATACTGCTTGGTAAGAGTAACTGGCAAAATAACTTATATTTGACACAACTGTTAAACATAAATTGCTGATCTTTAAACATGCATTTCTGAAAACAGAATAATGGAACGAAGGTAAAGGAAAGTTGCTAAAATAAAATTTAAAGTTAGATATTTAAATAATTAAAAGGAAGCAAATTATTCATAATTATCAGATATTAGAGATAACCAAGACAAAATTACCAGATCACCGATGCCCTGTACAGTAAGATATACTACAGAAACTGAAATTAGAAATAAGCGTTGTTATCAGAAAAGTCACCTTTAGCAACGGCTGTAATGATGTACACTTATAACTAACAATACTTTTTCCGTCAGATCATCGTAATCACCAAAGTTTGTCTCAAAGTTTGAAAATATAGCCAAAAAGTCAAGAGGATAAAATCTTGCTGAATGCAAAATTTTAGTATTTAAGTTATTTTCTTCGCAATCGGCGACACTCCCCAGAGAAAGGCTTTCCTTGCGAACTGTTCTCAAATTCAAGAAGCTCTTTAGTTTTGGCTTCCCCTTTCACGGCAGCCTACCTTCTAGGTCTTCTGTTGAAAGACTGGGTAACTTCGCTGGAACTGCTTTGACCTGTATCCTTTCTTTCTCCACGTAGACCATCGCCAGAACATGCAGGTTTCTGGGCAAAGCTAGGGTCAAAGGCCTTCCTTTGTGACTGCTTCTTATCTTCTTTTCGAAAATCACCAATTGGCTTGTCCTCACTAAAGACTTCCAGGGGGTAGAGGAAGTTGATTGGTCTCTGAAGGGTATTTCCCGAGGCCAACCTTACTCTAGCTGATCTACAGTTTTCGTCATGACTTAGTAGGAGTTCTTTGATTTGGGCTAGCTTCCAAGTTGAGCGTGACCCATTATCCTTCAGCAAGACAATGTCACCGACACAAGGTTGTCTTTGCGTTCTTACCCCGTTTTGATTCATGTAGGTTCTTGACTGTTCCCGAAGTTTTGACAAATACTCGCTCCGCCAGACTTCCCAGAAATCATTCAAACGCGTTTGTCCTTTCTTCCAAACGCGAAGCAGCGGTTCTCTTTTAGTTATCAAGCTTATATTGTCCGGGCTAAAATCTTTTGAACCTGCAGAATCGGTAAATTTGTAGGTTTTCTTCTACCGCAGGTTTGTGGATGTCTTTTATCCATAGGAATCTAGTTAAGTCTCTATCTGGCAGTTGTAGTCCGACTTGAAGGAATGCTTTTTCAATGTCGGCCAGAATAGCAACTGGCTGTAGCTGAATTTGTAGTAGCAAGCCGACTAAATCTTCTAAGAGTACCGGCCCTCTGTAGATGCATTCATTCAAACTAAGGTTTGATTTTTTGGACTTGGCTGACCCGTCGTAGACAATTCTGACTTTTGTCGTAGTTTTTTGTGGTGTCAAGACGACATGATGTGGGATATAATGCAAGATCGGACCCACACTTGCATCGTCGTTAACCAGCTCAACCACATCCTTACTGCTCTGATCTTTTATGATATCGTCGTATTTCTGTCGTAAGTCTTCTGGTAGCTTCCTCAAAAGCGAGTGTAGTCTGCCTAAAGCCAACTGAAAGTTGTCCGGCAATTCAATTTCGCCGCCATTGTACGGCCATTTTACGTAGTATCTTAAGTATCTTATCTTAGAATAATGGCTAATGAAATGAGCATTTGGACGTTGTATAAATATACAACCAGCATTTTTCTTAATATGGGACACTAATTTAAAATAAACTGTCCAAAGAAATAGTAACTTTTAGTCCCCGAAATAGTTTTTGGCTTATACTCAACGCAAAAACGTTCAATTTGTCACACTCTTTCCAGCAATAACAATTAATCCAATGTCTTTACTGAGAGAATAAGGTCAAAAACAAAAAATTTCTTAGCTTGTCACCTAAAACAGGACTGGTCCCAGATTTTTTATTGAACACTTTTAGCCGAAATCAAAACGTCCCTTCTGATAGGTGCAAGTTTACATTCTGCCAAAAAATCTCTCGAATCTAGCGGATGTTTAAAACAAACCAGATGTAAAGTTTGCCTTATGTAGACTTGACAAATTGCGATTCCATAACGACGACAAAAGTCATAGGTTTTGGAAATTTTTGCAACGTCGGCAGATTAGGCCGGCCGAAAGATGCATAAGTTCCAATTGACATTGAGATTGCGAAAATGAGTAAATCGTTACATCATTTATTGTGGTTGAAATGAGGTGAAAGTGGGAGTACAGCAGCAAAGCAAGGAGGAATTCTTAGTGTTGCAGGTTGCAACGTAATTGCATGATATGGTGACGTCACTAAGAAGAAACAGGGATAGAATGTCAGAACTTCAGGGTCCTCTGAGGGCTTCGCCCCAATCAGAATAGAAGTAAGTCACAATTTCTAATATTCGAACTAATTGGAACAAGACTTTCTAGATTGAGCTAATGCTAATCAACAAGCTAACAAATTATTTGAGGATTTCAAACAAAACAATTGATGCACTCAGCACTGTGACTCAGACAAACTGAGAAATAACATGTAACTACTAATAAACCATCGAAAATACATAGACTGCAGCCTGAATTAGTGAGTCAACACTGAATACATCCTAGGGATTGTTGCAGTGGCTAGAAGTATCCATCTTTTAGCAATTTTATTAGCTTAGCTTAGCTATTTGCCCATCGTTCCAACAGGTTAGCTGTATCTTCGTGTAATGGTGCGCAGCGGAAATTATTTAACTGTCGTAGTGTGAGGAACGAGTAGGCTACCCATTATTGAATTTTCCCCGTGGTCGGTGTGAATTTTGCAGGATGTTAAAGGCTACACTATTCGTCTTTTTCTAGGCTTTAGACCTTATCAGAAAGAGTGCTTCCGTTAACTATATTCTCAAAAATATTAGCAAATGTCTGCAGTACAAAAGCCATTAGCTTGTTTGCATTACGTGTAGGCTGGAAACAGCCAGATCGGGTTCCTGTTTGTTACGATCATTTAATTTAGGGCTGCTTTCGCACTTGATAATTTTCTTTGTATTAAGGCATTACCTCAAGTTCTGCTTCATTATAGCTTTAGTGGAGAAGAAAGCAGACACTGCCTGTGGCTTTCATTCTTCAGTAACAAGTACCTGTGTATTTACTATATCTAAAGAGAGTGACAGGAAGATTAAATTGAAGTGTCAGTGTTTATGTTCCCGATAGCTTTCTCCGTAGTTTGTCAAGGAAAGAACTCTTGATTGCAGTAAACTGCATGAACCACACTCAGACTAGTTTTATCATCCAACTCAGCCAAAAACCAGCATGAAATTTCGCTCCAACTGTACTGACACTAACTCTACACTGGACTTCCCCAGTTTTATTGAATGGCACAAGGCTGCGGAGTTTGCTCAGACGGTTGGACAAATTTGTTTTTTGTGCCGTTTGGGAGAAAGCTGCATTGGATTTGCACTGAACCTTGGATTTCTGGCTGTAGTGGTTTCATGCTTAAGAAAGCGCTGTATTAGCTGGAAACGATACTATCTTGTTGCGAGTAGTATTGTGGCTGACTGGACTGCTTGTACTGTAATCTTAATGGATGCTGTAGCACGACTTTCCTTTTCCTTGGTTGTACCAGAGAATTCCTTACTCCAAATACTAAGCAACGTCCTGGATAATCTGCAGTCCGTAGTAGTCTATGCTCCGGCCATAAATTATCTGATTATCAGTTTCCAAGGCTACATGGCTGTGTGTTGGCCGCTGTTCTATAGAACTCATATCACCAAAGTTGCGCTAAGAATTGTGATACTTGTAACTTGGCTTGTGCTATTGGGAACTGCTGTGATTTATTGTTATGGCCAGTCAATGGTAAGGTTGACAGCGACAGCTGCTTTTTTACGGTATTCAGATTGGCTTTACAAGATCAGTTTGTTTAAATAAGTATGAGTATAAGTCAATATATTACTCTCCTTAGAAACAAGTTAATTTTCTCATTAATTGTCAGTAATTTTCCCCGAGCTAACAAAATCTTGATGGTATAGTTAATACGAAGAAAATTCATAACTAAATTATTATTTAAAAGATCTGGGTCTCTGTTTCGCGGCAGCCTGCAGCAAAACTCCTGCAGGAACAAGAGAATGTTCTTTTTAGATGGGGTAGAATGAACATCCATCCCCATTTTAAGGGTTGTCCGTAGTGAGTGGGACAAAATTAGGGTCAACTTGTAAGGTCTCTGTTGCAGTTGGCGAGTCGTTTCTCAAATAGGCTGTGATTTGTTAGCTCTCAAATGGAGAAACTATCACAATCCTACAGAAAGTCCTACCTGCCAGGGAACCAGGTTTGATGATAAACACTCTCCATTAAAACATGAGAGAATATCCAGGAAGTGTTAAAGTTGAAGTCTTATAATGCACCGCACCGTGCCATAAATGATAAATCAGAATTCTTGCCTGATCTGCTTCCAGTAATAATTGTGATGTAATTATGAGCTCTTGCATAATGCAGTCAAGGATGCACTACAGCAGAGACAAGCACATATAGTCTGCGCAAGCAGCTGCAGCAATTCATGTGGTCAACTACCGCGTGTTTCATTTGCTTAGATGTTCCTTGAAATTCCTGACTCATGAAAAATGTTTACATCTAATCTGTTCATTTTTCAGATTCTCATGGGCCATTCATATCATCAAATGGTAATTCACGTTTGTACTAAAGCAAAACAAATCTTTCTTGGTATGTTCTGTGTATGTGTGTCAACAATTTATGCCGTTACACGAGTTAGAATTGCTCAGCGCCTACCAGCACCTCATCGCAAAAGTTCTGGATTCTTTCGCTCACTTGCTATCAACGTGATCGTTTACATCGTTACCGCCGGTTTTCTGTGCG
Source organism: Trissonchulus latispiculum (assembly GCA_030248195.1). Taxonomy (NCBI): domain Eukaryota; kingdom Metazoa; phylum Nematoda; class Enoplea; order Enoplida; family Ironidae; genus Trissonchulus; species Trissonchulus latispiculum. The sequence goes on along the minus strand of JASAND010007741.1, from coordinate 32,142 downwards.
CAAGTGAAGTTTTAGTGGGGGTTTTTGATGGTAGAAGCGGCTCATTTTCACAGGAAAAGACTCAACAACGTTCCGTTGAATGTCCAGATGCGAAAGTTTTTCTACGTTATGCTGCACTGACTCAGAAGGCACTGACCGTTTCGCTGATACTGACGCCGATTTGGATGCTCAGAATGATAATCGATCCAATTGTGTATTTAGTAGGCGACGAGTTGGTCCAGAAACTAGGAAAGAAATCTATAGCCACAACTAGACTGTATCCCAGCATCAAAAGGGCGGCTCAATATAGAAAGGTAACTGAAAGCAGTCATATCGTGCCCTTAGCCTCCAGTCAAGGGACACGCGTGCACTGAAGGCATTCAGTATTCAGAGATAATATGAAACACTGATGTAATTAACAATAAATCGTTAGTTAATATTGACCTCCATTCGTTCAAATGTTCGTATGCACTATACTGTATACCTACGACTGAATTCGATTTGTGAATAAATGTTAGCATATATTATTAGCACGAGCACTGCTGCTTCTTTACAAGAGTGTAGTTTGCATCTGTTGCATTCATTCTGTAACTTATCGATACTTCTATGCCAGATTGAAAATGGTCACCCGTTTAGGAATAGGCCAAAAGGAACTGTCCCGATCAGCCAATCAACGTGCACATACAGTCTAACCCCGTCAGTTAGTGATTACCTTGATCCTGACAGCACATTGCACACTTGGAACAGCAACGAAGTGTGGTCGCCCAAAAATAATCTCAGCTGGCTGATGGGACCGCCAAGCGTCATCAGCTCTCAATTAATATGAACTTGCTTCGACAAGACAAATAATATGACCTCCATTTCAGCATATGAGGACATTGCTTAGAATAAGCTAAAACTACTATAATTAATGTCAATACCACTGGTTAAAGAGCGTCCAACCTCCCGGCCTCGACAAGAGTTAAAGCCTTGCGTCAACAGTGCGAAGGTGTAAGAAAAGAACGAGAAATTGCCGACAAATACTCTACAATCGAAAGCTTTACGTCGCAATTCAGCGAGTCGAACTTATTTCTAAAATTTCTTTCATTTCCAAGCAATTAATCAAAATGTTGATTTTTTCAGAACCTGATAAGTTTGCTTCAAATTCAGCAGAAATTGTGAATTTATAAACTATTATCGTTATTAAGGCTCAGAACACATGGCTCCCTCAGTATCAAAACCATCCTGGAACTTGAAACTACTGCGTGGAAACCACAAGTTCGAAACGTTAACGTTACCAAGAGTACATAATAGAATAAGTGTATGAAACTCTTACGCTACTATGTGCTATACAACCTTGGCATGTGTGGGTCGTTAACTCGGGACCACCCCCCCCCCGAAAGTCTCTGGGGGTCCCACCCTACACTAATTACATGCTTTCATATAAGTGTGTGTCTGCTCGCTGATTCACTAATTCGCTTAGGCTTACAGTAGGCATTTTAATTAATTAATTATAACTGTAATTTGGTTAATGTAATTAAAAACTAATTACATAGCTTTGTTGCATTTTTTCTGCTCTTTCAAATGATATAATCCCTATTCTAGGTAATGCGTTGACGCGCACTACCTAAAAATTGTTGCAGATTACATTCCTACGAATTTTTTGTTTTCTGCAACAATTTTTATGTCATTGGAAAGAGCAGAAAAAATTAAACAAAGTTGTCGAATTAGTTTCTTAATTACATATACCTAATAAAAATTAAAATTAAAATTAATTAAAATGCCTGCTGTAAGCCTAAGCGAATTAGCTCATCAGCGAGCAGACACACACCTATATGAAAGCATGTAATTAGTGTCGGGTGGGACCCCCAGACTTTCTGGGGGGGGGGTCACGAGTTAACGACCCGAGCATACCTTACATGATTAGTACATGCTAGCGTAACAGTTTCTTACTCTTATCCATTATGTACTCTTGCTACTACTATTGATTTATTCCAACCAACACAACATTTCAAAAATTAGAGCAGTCAAGTATCGTTTACATTCACAGTTTAGTTACATACAATAATCACAGAGATTTGAAAATGGTGGGGCGGGCCGATTATCCGACTACTAATCCCCTACCCCTTACAAATTGAAAAAGTGAAACAATTGCGAGACGGTCTTTAAAACCTGATAACGTTTCCGCTACAACAACGAAAGGGTACAGCGAATTTCATATTGGAACAAGTCTATTAGTAAAAAATAGAATATAATTTAATACTTTAACAAGTTTTAGTACTAAACTCGTATCTCTAACAGTTGTTAAGTATTCTCACTTCAAAGCGAGGTTTGCATGTGTTAAACATAGGAAACAGAAAAAATGGTGATATTATTCTTGCGCCAAAAGATCTCTCGACTAACGGTCATGAATCTGTATAATTTTGTTTTTTAGATTGTAGTTAGCTACAATCACGCTGCGGTACTGGAACCAAAATTTTGATTGAGTTCCTTGCAATTTTTTTTTAAAATTTTATTTGAAGTAAACGTAAAGCAAAGTAAAAGTAAAATTACGAAATCCCAACATTTCTTGCAGCTAAAAAGTGGGGTTTCGAAAACAATTGCAAACTGCTCTCTAAATAAAAACCAAATAAGAATTCTATCTCTAGGGTTCCGTATACTTGAATTGGATGTTTTGTAGCGCTTCTACCAGGCCTGGTGAACCAAGAAGAAACCGAGGACAAGCCCGAGACGGGAGAGGCACCCTCGTACCCACGAAAAAGAGACCTAGAAGAGAGAAGGAAAGAGGGAGGTTCAGCTTGTCATTCATCATTGAAAGTAAAGAATTGGTCCAGCCGGGGGTCGAACCGCTGCCCTTCTGATCACGGGACAGCCTGCTTCCCTTAAAGTTTTCTTCCTTAGCATTAACAGGACAGTTTCAATTTTTTCAAAAATTGACGTGGGAACGGTGGACTGCTGGCCTATCTAACCGAAGCAAACATCACGTCCTACTCTATTTTCCAAAAATAATTATAATTACGTAACAGAAAGAACGAAGCAAAGATGTGTCGCTCCGATACTTGTTTGGCAGGTATCGAACCCACGGCATTTTTAATTTACAGATTTTTAATCTGGAAGATACGGAAGATGATCTGACAGCAATCACAGCGTCTGGGCTAATCTCTATACCTGATTTTGAATAACTTCATCTTACAGTAAATCTGTAAGATTAGTTTATCAAAACAACAGCTATCAGATGGTTTAGCCATTAGTTGGCAGCAGCTGCAACAAAAATGTAGGTACTAATTTACTTCTAGGAAAATTTACACATGCTATTTTATCATTAGCGGTAGTAGAGCTTCACACCTTCAGAGGAAGCGGGAGGAAGGCCTATGATCAGTGGTTATTAGCGAAACACAAAGTTACAAATGACGTTTATTATCAGCAGTTATGTTCACTTCTATATATTTCTATATATTTATTTTCTTCTTCTTCATATATATTTACATATATACCAACATCTACCAGTACTACCAATACTACCAACAAGGAGAGACATTTGACTGAGTTGGATCACGGACCTTGGGCAGGAGGAGGAGCCGAAGGCTGTGGCGTAGCATGTTCAGGCCGCGAATTCTGCTGAGGCTGATTATGAGCTGAAATCATCGTCGTTTATCCAGTGCCATATGAATGCTGAGACTGTGGGGAGCCAGGGGCTCCACCCCCATTCGACTCCAACTGGACATGGCCGGCCACCGGAGATGAAGGACCAGGTTGGGAGATAGCGGGGGTCGAAACCCGTGCGAGCCCTCCTGACTCAGGTGGAAGTCATAAAAAAGCTCGCCGATCTGCAACAAGCTTGTCGGTCATCAGGTCCACTAACCCCTGATAACATGTTGGGCAAGCGTCTAGGGTGTCGCTGAGGGAGATCCCGAATTTCCGGATCCTGCACGACAGCAGCGGCCGCCGCGAAAATCTCCTCCTCAGACGGTAGCACAGACTGACCCAGAGGAACAGCCGGACCACCCATTGCCTCCGAAGGATACGTATTGACAACACAAACCTGTTATAAACCTACAGCCGAAGCTGAATTTTCTCCCTGAACTTGGGAGTGGGCGTGGGGGGAAGGAGGGTTGGGAGCAATTTTGGGGGTTCGCCCCCCCATTCTGCATCTGATTAGGGGAGGTGACCGGAGGGCCAAAAGCTTTATTCAACACCGCGGAATCTGTTCTGTTCTAGAGGCAGAAGTTTGGGGCTGGGACTGACCCCCCCGCCTGGGTCCACTGGGGGTGGCAAGACGGAATATTTTGACTGCGTGAAGAATTCCCCCCCAAGTTTGCAGAGGAATCGTGGTGGGAATATAGGGAATCCCCCAGGCACGGTAAGGGGTCCCCCTCTGGTTCCAGGTGGAACCCCATCGTGAAGGGGAGGGTCACGATATTCACCAAGCTCGCGCGGGTCCCCTCCGATCCATTACTGGCGCTTGCTCACAGCACCTCTGACGTAAAACTAAATCGTTGTATTCGTCCGGATAATCTAAATTTTGCAAAAATTCAAAAGGCGTTGAATATCTTGAAGTCGATCTTCCAAGGCACGATAAAATTTCGGGTCAAGACCATCACACTTCTCCAACATCTACCACATGACACGGTCGCCACATGTGAAGTTTCACTCTATGAAAGATAGTAAAATGCTATTGTCTTCTTTTTGACTAGAATAATTTGATCCTAGATTACAGGTGAAATACCGTGTTATGCGATTTTGGAGAACTGGAGGATCTCGACCAACTAGATCTAGATTTGGCGACTACAACGGTTTATTCAATAATTTTGACAACTCAGTGACAAATCTCCCAAAGAGCAAAGGTTACCACAAAACGAAGCACTGGATCAAAAATTGACGAGCATCCACAAGTTAACACGAATTAATCATAAACCAATCCAAACTTTGACAGGCGCCAAACAAAACCCAAGAACCCGGCAACTGCCGACCAAACGGATAAGCCTACCCAAAAAATATCAAAAGGAATATCTTCCGCAAAAGTTCGACTTCCCCAACCTTACTCATTCGCTACCCAACCACAACTGCACTTGAATCTACCCAATATGGCGAATATGAGCTATTAGCTAACAGGCCCATGAAATTAGACAAAGGTAATGTTAAATCGTTGAACGTTTGTCAAAATGCAAGACCAAATTCACTTAGGCTTAGCAACCCTAATATAATTTATATCTTTCCTGTCTGTGCTAACTTCACACTACCAATCTACCAATCTATCAATATCTACCAATATCTACCAATATCTACCAATATCTACAAATATCTGGAACCAATATCATTGTATCTCTCACCAGTTTTGAGAGTTTTTTGGCGCAAAAATGGGAATTTTTAGCAAATGTTTAGAATTTCGGTTTTTCGAAAATTTGGCTAAATAAAGACAACAGTATGGTCCAAAACTGCCGCCTTTGTATTCCAACCAGGAGAAACTTCACTAACTGAAGTTAGCCATTTTCGTGACTTAGGAGAAGTTGGATTCAGGTTAGTTAACTTGCTCTTTTCTGCTGTTTATACCAGAGATAGCATGCTTCTGTTAAAACCCTATAAAACATACGTCAGGCCAAAGTTAGAATACTGTTCTGAAGTTTGGTCACCTTACACTTTAACGGACATTGATTGATCTGATTGAGAAAGTACAAAGGCGTTTGCCTAAAAGGTTGCCTGGATGTAAAAAATTATCATATTTGGAAAGGTTAGTGTTGCTTAAATTGGTTAAATTAAAAAGTTGTACACATTGGGTTCGTATTCGGTCTCCGCTCTTTCTACTGAAGCACATGTGGCTCAGTTGGTTAGAGCGTCTGCGCGTTAAGCAGGAGACCGTGGGTTCGAGTCCCACCGGGTGCCCCATTTTTCGGGCGCCTGGTGGTGTGCAACTTTCTTACTTCTTTAATTGGGTTCGTGTACATTGCGGTGGGAGGCTTGAGAGTTGTCTCGCTCCACTTGCAGTGTGCAATGCACTTGTGCGTTGGAAGTTGCACAAATTGGATTCGAATTCCGGTTTAAGCTCATTCCACTGAAGCACCTATGGCTCAGTTGGTTAGAGCGTGTGCGCGTTAACCAGGAGACCGTGGGTTCGAGCCCCACCGGGTGCCCGATTTTTTCGGGCGCCTGGTGGTGTGCAACTTTCTTACTTCTTAAATTGGTTAAATTAAAAAGTTGTACACATTGGGTTCGTATTCGGTCTCCGCTCATTCTACTGAAGCACATGTGGCTCAGTTGGTTAGAGCGTCTGCGCGTTAAGCAGAAGACGCGGGTTCGAACCCCGCCATGTGCCCGGATTTTTCGGGTGCCTGGTGGTGTACAACTTTCATTTCTTTGATTGCTTAAATTGGTGTCTCTTGAAGAACAGAGGATTATTAAGGATTAAGTCTTAGTATACAGAATATTGCATGGTTTGATTGACCTTGATGCTTCTATGCTTTTTTTATTTGAACTTGTATGATGCTACAAGAGGACATCCGTGGAAACTAACCGTTAAAAGGAATAATTTGGATATACGTAAATACTTTTTTACAAATCGTGTAGTTCCCATTTCGAATTCATTGGACTTACAAGTAGTCGCAGCAGAGTCATTAATTTCATTCAAAACCGCCTTGCTCATGTCTCGCTTCTTAAATTCACCACGGCAGGGAATTAATATAGCTGGCCAACCGGCCCACCCCGCTCTTTTCCACCTATAGTAATAAAATGCGTGTATGTTTTTGTTTTGATATGGTATATACTGTGTACTGTTTACATAGAACTGTTCAATTTTTTTAGTGTTGATTGGTTGGCATAAATTAATTAATAAACAAACTACTACACTGTTGATATTCCTTGTAACCAGGAAATTCTTGGATCAAACAGTTATGCAAATCTTCAGCTTCCCTCGAGATTAACACCTCAGAATTCTTGTTATCAGAAAACATTAGCCTTGGTTCTGTTTATCCTGGGACTTTCCTAGCCTTAGCGTGGCATCATCTGAGTTTAAGCTAATATGGGCTCTAATATAAATAGACTCTTCTAATAGACTCTTCACAGAATAAGAACTATCATCGCGCTGCTTTTCAGGCATAACATTAGGCTCCTTCTAGCGTAAACATTTTCTTTTCCACACCGTTGGTGTCCATTCTCTTAGACTAAAAGAGCCGACGCAATTCTGTATTTGTTCGTTTCACATGGAAAGTTTACAGCTGGCTGGTGGCAAAGAATAACGTTGAATGACTCTCTCCTTAGGTAGCACAGCAAAGTTAAAGGTCTCCAGAGATAGAACGCTTTCGCTTCAGTGATGCATCCTCAGACATCGATTTCAGCATTTCTGCTTTTACCGGAAATTTGAGCTAAGTTAAGCATTAAGCTTTGTGCGGTTGAAGTCAGTATTGAAAAAATTGCATAAATATTTCCAAGCGGCTATTGAGCCATCAAGTTAATTGATTAAATCGAAAACTCTACTAGGCGCAAACCTCTGGCAGCGAGACTAGTTTATTGCGCTGAGTCCAGCCATTGCAGCATCAAAACAAAAACAAAATATGACTATGCTTCAAACTGTAGAACGTGGAAATTCAATATTGTTAATTGATGATAGATTTTTAAATTGACTTTAACCCACGCGGTGCTTTTAAATTTTCGTAAAGTATCAGCTTACTAAATTCGTTGGAAATTTAATTAAATAATTGAGTGCTGATGTATCCACAGTCATCCCTGTTTCTGAATCTGAACTCTTTCTGGATTAAGCTTCTTCTGATTAGCTTCTTAGCAGCAAATTCCTAATTTTAGGAGACACATTATCCAGGAGATTAGCTGAGTCTCCGTCTGATGTAGATTCATGACTAGAAGGTCTTAGATACATCTCGAATGTAAACAAGTAAAAAAATTAGGTTTCCGGTTTCCTTATACATCTAGAGTCAGCCATTGTTTACTATTCTGTCATACACATTTTATCTGTTGTTATGATGCTAATTTACTGCAGCCCATCACTTATAGCACTGCGTACAAATGGTATTACCATTTGTCGTAACATACATTATGATAGCTAACTAGTAGCATTTAAATGTGTTAATTTACAGAGGGAGCTTGGAGTGTAGATGAAATGCCCATTCCAGCGCAGTCAAGATACAAGCCCTACCGCCGTAAGCTACAAGGGGTATGCAAATTCTGCTAAAAATGAGTTTTTTTACACTAAAACTTTAAAACATTCTGGATTCCCCGGAGTTTTACAACTACACCTAGCAACTGTGAAAGTTGGTCCTATATGCGCGTGTAAATGCTGAAATAAAGACCGGACTTCGTGTGAATTTAGAAAACTACGTGCAGGTTCAGGTCTAAGGTGTGCGATGCTAAAACTAAGTCAAAACCCTATTTCCTCCTCCAATTCCTAGGAGAAAAGATACAAATGCAACTTTACTAGAAACTTGGCAGTTAAGTTCAAAATACAGAACAAACTTCAGATATAAAATAACTAACAGCACTACAGTTCACAGAGGTGTAGCGCGGACACAGCAGAAATATCTAAGTTATAATGGCGGACAACTGGAAGAGAGGACTACCTCCCGTCAAACACTGTCTAGACTAACTGCCCCCAACCAGTTTCTCTACTCCTTTTAAATACCGAAAAGAAATTAGTGAGCCAAACATAAAAATGATTGATTGTTTGTTTCATCCAAATGTGTATCATAACACCTGTTATCTCAAATACTAGTTATTTACTTGAAACACATCACAAATCTACAGTATAACCACTTCTTTGCACGCAGTGCCAACTTCACAACCATAATCTGGATTATTGTAGAATTTACTGTAGACATACTGTAAAATTACTGTAAATTCGAGAGATTACTGTAATTTTGGAGCCTTTAGACTTAGGCTTAGCACATCCAACTGACTGATATTCCACACAACTCTCCATGAAATGTCATTACATTGGAAATTTTGATACAATTGTTGTTTTTTAATCGCCGATTTTTATCACCATTAGCGTTGAATGTCTTCATACATAAATTACCATACTCTATACTTGAATGCCATTTTAACTTTATTAACAATTAAAAAATGCCTTAAATTTTTATGAACAAGAGAAACCTCCTATGCCACTGCATGGATACAAGCCTGATTAAGCGGAAATCATGCTGTTTCAGTCCTGACACATGACATCTGACTATCCTTTTTTCTTCGATAGATTTAACACATAGTCCGAAAATTTTTGGTTTTAAGAAAGAACGGAGAAGTGTGATTCACTCTACCCGAAGTACTAATCGACATCCATTTTCAGAGTAAAAAGAATGACTCTGCTCCAATTGCCTGTGAGTGGGTGTAATCTAAACTTTAGTTGAATTACTCCAAGCTAATCCTGCTCCCAGTGGCCCAGTGGTGCATAACACTAATGGAAGGATTGCTATAGTTTGTTCCAGGGGAAGATACGAGCCTTGAACCAAAAAGTTAAACTGTTATAACTTCCTTTGCTTTTCAGATTACCCGTAGCATTCACCTGATTAAGGATCCAGCTAAGGTTTAACAACAAAGTTTGGACAACGACTCAGCACCAGAACAGTCCCAAGTCCCATAAACATTTCCAGAGAAAGTTTTTAGATCGATGTTGATGGCTGTCTTCTTCAACACAAACCCAACTCAATCCTTTAGTTACAAACGAAACCGACAACTCCATTTAGTGTTTGTTTTGCCTATAACAAGCACCGTTAGTGCTCGCTTGACTTGTAAAGAGGCTGTCTTTAGGATATAGCTCCAAAGGAGTTACATTTTCTACTTATAGTCTAGGCATGTTTACAGACCAGTTTTAGATACGAAGTCCCATTAAGACCTAAGCCTACGTCCGGGGAACATTTACATGTAGGTACACCTCTAATTTCCACTTCGCTTATTGCAGAAAAGTTTTTGGTTCCTGCTTTTAACCTACGCACACTTAGAAGTGAACATAACTGCTGATAATAAACATCATTTGTAACTTCGTGTTTCGCTAATAACCACTGATCATAGGCCTTCTCCCCGCTTCCTCTGAAAGTGTGAAGCACTCCTACCGCTAATGATAAAATAGTATGTGTAAATTTGCCTAGAAGTACATTAGTATATACCTAGATTTTTGTTGCAGTAGTTGCCAACTAATGGCCAAACCATCTGATAGCTGCTGTTTTGATAAACGAATCTTACAGGTTTACTGTAAGATGAATTTATTGAAAATCAGGCATAGAGATTAGCCCACACGATGTGGTTGCTGTCGGATCTTGTTCCCTATTAAAAAATTGTAAATTGAAAGGCTGTGGGTTCGATTCGAACCCGCCCTCGCATTTTTCAACAAAACAAGTACTCTAGCGACACATCTTTGCTTCGTTCTTTCTAAATTATAATAATCTCTGAGGAATAGAGTAGGCCAGGTGATGTTTGCTTCATTAAATAGGCCAGAGGGGTACGATTCCTACGTCAATTTTTGAAAACAATTTAAACTGGCCTGTTATTGCTAAGGAAGAAAACTGTAAGAGTAGCAGGCATAGGAAAGATTGATAAGCCTGATATGGGAGTTCAGCTGATGGCTCTCAATGTGTAATGGTTTAACACGTCTATCCCGTAATCAGCAGGGCTGCGGTTCCAACCCCGACTGGGCCAATTCTTTTCTTTCAATGGTGAGTGAAAAGCTGAACCTCCCTCTTCCCTTCTCTCTTCTAGGTCCTGATTTCGTGAGAACAAGGGTGCCTGAGTGAGGCCTCCTATTCATGCTTGTCTCCGGTATCCTCTTTGTCCCTCAGCCCTGGTTGAAGCGCTACAAAACTACGACAATCAGGTAGAATATTACAAAGATGCTATTGGGTTTGTAACAACCTGATGATACGTTCGTAACAAAATATTAACGTTTACTTGACCAAACCCTCAATCGGTCAAACTGAAGCAAGCTTTTGACGATCTGTATTTTGAGCACGAAACATTAGACTTTGCATGCCTGTAAGTCTTATTTCTTTTTTGTTAAATGCCAACCGTAAATTCGTATTGAAATTGCTTTCAAAAGTTGACACTGCAGTCAACCAAACTGAATGAGAGGTCCCATTAAACCACCAAGCTATACCCTTTAACTTTTTTCAAGTTTCTAATAATTATTTTATAATTAACAATATTCATAATAATTAGTAATTTGCCATAATTACTAATGTCAGCCTTAGCGTTATGACTTCAACCGAACAAACAAGACTGACTCGTCTACCTATTATAACGTTCTGTTCAAAAGAAAAATAGGAAACCCGCGCAGGTCACGAACAATCAATTTATTGTTTAGAAAGAGATTTACAAAGAGAAATGTGAAACCTAAACAGGTCAAATTCAATGACTTTATCGTAACTTAGTCATAGTTTTGTGCTTTATAATGTAAATGAGTTAGGGCAAAACGATTTAGTTTACTTCCTCTCGCTAGATTTTCCTTTTTGGTTGTCCGCAATCTGTCATAATTGGCCAAAAATCCAAGCTATCATTCTGAGCTAACGAAAAATTTATAGGTTAATATATAGATTTATACTTGCTCTTCTGGGCGAGGACTCCTTGAAGTTTAACTTACAACCGGATACATACCCATACCTCAGGAATGGTTTATAGCTCGGCTCCCAGACCATATGTCGTGCCTTTTTTCCTAGTTCCGCTTGGACAGATTTATACAGCCGCCCCTTGGAAAACATTCTAGCAGGTTTTCCATCCACTAAAACATTGAAGAACGAAACCAACTTGTAACTATGAAAGTTTATAACAGAACAAATAATGCTATGCAGACAAATTTGGCAATGTCGAAGCCGCCAGAACATACATTGCACCTGGTCAGCATTGAGCTCAGTAGATACAAGTCTGACAGCTGGCAGTCTCTCTGTTATCAATTGATGAGCCACTTTAGGGAGCCACCAAAGGTGAGCACCAGACACGTGCAGGAGGGGAAATTCGGGGGGGGGAGGGGGTGAGCCGGCGGCCCAAGGCCGCCGGAAAGCCGGATTTTGTGACAGAGTGGAGACAGAGTCGTTCGCTTCGGTGCACATAGCAGAATACAGCTAATGAGTGAACTTACTGAAACTTGGTCAGACAACGGAACAAAGCATATATCGGGAGTAGATCATACATGTACTTGGGGGAGTGGGTTGGGGGTGTCATCCCTCTATACCGGGATCAGCCCCAGAATCTGGATTTTTCCGGTTTCTTGGGCAAATACCCGGAAAAATCCGGGTCATCCGCCCCAAAACTGCCCCTCCTGCACAGTAGACAACACAGAGCCTGTCAGCCATCAAACTCTTATGCACTCGTGGTTAACGCATAAGATAACTGTTACAATTTTAACCTTCAACTCTATCCAATATGAAGCTTTAAAAGTAATCCTTATCTTTCTAGCAGAGATAATTAACATTTAGTTCCTGGTTAGCAGAATGAATCATAGTTTTGAGTCTAACTTTTTAAACAACTCTTGAGATTACGACGGACTTTTGTTAGTCAGATACAGTCTGCGATAACACCTATTTGTCTTACTGGGCAAATAAAATAATGTTACTACTGCCTTCTCTTATAAAAGCTGTCAGAAATAGATTCGCATGTGGAAAAGACTTGTTTCAGTCCCTTTTGTAGGTAAATTCTGATGTTAAGCCTTTCCTCTCAGTAATTAACCAATTTATTAGTTATAATGCTTTCCTAGGATTTTTCAGTTTATGTAGCATCTATCCTGTTTCAGAATTAAAGATAATGTAGAAGGTTGTTAATCATTTTCTCTTTTCAGAACGTAAATGTTATGCTTTACATAACATGATAATGTCATATGATAAACTGATCTATCAAAATACAAAGGCAATTTCAGTATCTATTTCGGAGCTAATCCATTAATACTGGTCTTTTTAAGCAAATGAGGACACTGGTCCTTAAAATCCTCGAGTTCCTAGTTCAGTTGGGCAAAGTATCGTAACCCTCCGCCCCCTCCAAGAAAGTTGCAAAGTCTCACTAGCACCAATGAGTCATAAATATGTGCTGTGCTCTGCTGTGTCTGTACTGATATCAAATGCTATTGGTTTAATACAGAGTGTACGTTTCTACAATCGCGACAATTCGAATATTTTGTAAAGTTTTATCAAGCGTAGGAGGCCACTAGTGGGCTGCTGTTCCTTGCATTGCGTTCACGGTGCTCCAACCGCAATACACGAATATTTCCCAGCTCAGTTGGGGGTAGCCAATAGCCAATCAGATTGCAGAAAACCCTCCCCATTTGGTTGGGATGTAGTACAAGTCTCTTCGTTATAACCAAGAGTGTATAGTTGCACTATGTATAAGAAGAAGAGTAAGCCACTAGAGGGCCTGTCTTCCTGGCATCGCGTAACAGTGTTCCACCCACAACACGCGAATACTCTCCGCTTGGTGGGAGGGTTGACGAAAAGAGGTACCCATTTGGTGAGGTGGAGGGTAGCCAAACCAACAGCCAATCAGATTGTAGAGAGCAGTGGATTACTGTAGGTTCTGTTTATTCCCAAAACGGTGGGGGGGGGGGGGCAGAAAGGGGTCCCCGTTTGATGGAGGCGGGTAGGAAAAGGTGTCCGCGTTAGTTGGGGGAGGGAGGAAGTAAAAGTGGTCCCGATTTGGGGAGGCTTAACCTGGCTTGGCGTTGGCGACCCCTCCTAAATAAAGACCCCTGTTGCCTACCCCCCCCCCCACCAAACGGGGAGCTTTTTTGCTACATCAGTACAAAAAATTGTTGGTGAACTCCAACTCTAACATGATTTTCAGCAGCAGTCTCAAGGGATATTATTGTTACTGTATTGCTGTTACAGGAACCCTATTCGTATCAGTATTCTGCAAAGTGTCACTTTATTAACGACTTCTTTTTCACTATAATGGAACCAAATTCCCTTTGCACCAATCAATCCCTGATGCTGCTAACCCTGGCAGACCGCTGGAAAAACATTATGTCAACTTCTCGTTTCATCGGAAAACTTTGCTTTTATGTCAAACTTTTAGAGGGTCTCTGCGGTGCCATGATCAACATTGCGTTCATCATAATCATCGTGCTGTGCCTAAATCGTCGAACCATCAGCTGGAAACGCTACTATCTGGTCTGCAGCAGCGTCGTGGCGGATTCCTTCGCCTGTATCATAATTTTGATCGATTCCGGTTTTCGGATTCACTATCGAAACAGCGGGCCTCGATCCGCTACCCTGCATACCATGGTTCAGGCGCTGGAAGGACTGCAGTCCGTTGCAATCTATGCGCCTGCAATCAACTATCTAACGATCTGCATGCAGGCCTACGTTGCTGTTTGTTGGCCATTTTTCTACCAGGCCCATATGAGCCGAAATCGCATCCGGTTGGTAATCTTTGCCAACTGGGGAGTCTTGATACTGTCGGCTGGTCTGTTCTGCTATGGCCATGCCAAAGTAAGATACTGCACAGAATAATAGTCACTCTGGCATTGGTAGTAATTAACTAGTTAACTCATAGTTAAGGAGGGGGGCTACGAAGGGGTTGGCACGACATCGTCGGAGAGACCTACTTTTCCCCCCAACATTAGCTAACAGATCAAAGTAAAAAAGTTTAGGGTGGGCAACAATATATCTCATATACACCGTTTTTGGCAGGACGCCAAAGTACAAATTTTGGTGGGAAAAATGGGATTTTTCAAAAAGGTTTTTTCAGCTCTGGCGGATTAACGGTTTGACCAATTCTGAAACTTTCAGCCATAAATGTTATCTGTTACTAGTGCTAAATATTAAAAGTGTTCCGGCTTTCGAGCGTTGCTTCCTTCTTCAGCTATAACAGCTCAAAGTTTGAAATTTGGCGAAAAGTTGCGATGTGACCATGCGCCGTTTTCGATCTAATAAAATTGACAGCCGCTAGCCTACCCCAGCTTTTTAGCAAATATTAGGCTCTAATAGGGGCAAACTGTCTGTAGGTTTCGAGGACTTAAGCTTTCTGGTTAGTGTACTAGCAAACTTTTTGTTAAGAAATAACCCTTATTTTTAGGCCTGAAAACTAGCTAAGCGCAGTAAAAATGAGGTCAAAAAAATGTTTGTCTCCAATTTCACCAAAAAGGTGATTATAGGGGTAATTTGACCTGCTGAATTCGAATATGAAATCCGTTTATTGATATGACGCTTCCTTCGTTCAGTATGCGCTTACAACTGTCTTAGAGCTTTTTGGAGCGATAGCCGTCCATACTTGCATTTCTAAACACTGCAGCGAGGTTTAGTGACCTAACTTTCTGCATATCTTGGTACACTCACTGGCCTGTAATGCGCAAAGTTTCAGCCGATTCTGCCACAGTAATTTGGAGTAATTGGCTCACATCTTCTAAATGGCACCAAATTACAGCGACAATATCGATAATGTAATCTAGCACTGCGAACGCAGGGATTAACGAAATCACGTAATTTTTACATAAGTTAAGTCAGACACTTGGAGTATTAATTGGAGCAAAGTTGGGTTCATTTAGTAAACCACAGCTCATTAGACGTTAGTTAGCCTCCACCCGTATAGACCTACAACACCCACTTTTTCGCACTTTGATTGTATCTCACAGAAAAGTATACATTGATCTAAGGATTATTTCACACGATATCAAAGCGCTATACGTCAGAACAATTTCTGGAAAATTTGGGTACCGTACCTTGCCCATAGCGATCAGGGCGAGGCGAAGTTTGTGTACGTGCCATGTCGAGCTTTGGACCGACAACACCAACTTCTGATGGCTCCACAGGACGCTATGCTGCATGGAATTCTTTCAAACTTTAAACTATTTTACACCAAACCTAATACTATTATGTGGCAAAAGACTAGCTAACTTTTCCAACATCGAACTTTTAGTGAAATTCGTAGCCCCCCCCCCCTTAAAATTAGGTTTCCAAGTCTCCAGTAGGCGTATCAAACTTGCAACTGTTTACATGTCGGTCTGTATTGACAATTTCGAAAAACTCCATAAACTCATAAAAGTTGGCAGAGTTACGAGTTACAAGACAGTCACTGAAACATGTCCCTTCTTTTCAGCCTACCCCCCCCGAATTGCGTAAGTGGACCTCCCGCAAATCAGTACTCAGTACGCAATTGCACATGTTCACTCGTGTGTACAGTAGATCACTCCCCTCCGCCGCAAATGTGACCTGTCATTCGACATTGATATATGATGGATCAAATTTGCGTAGAGGGGACGTCATACAGGTAGAATGCTTGCTCTCATTTGCACTGGGGTGGCCTACTACTGTTGAAACGAGTGAGCATACGCAATTGTATACTGGAAACTGATTTGTGGGGTGTCCACTGGGCACACAATTGCGGGGGCGCTGAGAACAGAGATTGTGGCACTTGTCACGCTCTTATTAAATTATGTACTCTTGATACTAATAACGATATCTTTTGTTTTCTAGATGATGGCAGCGAACGAAGCCAACGATCATGTGGAGCGAAATCGTTTGCTCAAAATCTGCACAATATCTCAGCAGGTGTTCCTCGGACTATTCAGTCTCTGCGTTGCCTCAACCTATGTCGCCATGAGAATTCGAATTTTCAAACGACCGCCCGCCGCCAATAGGCGTGGCTCCAGATTCATCAAATCGATCGCCATGAACGTTGTCGTCTACATTGTTACTGCAGCTCTATTGTGCGGTAGCGAGATAAGTGTTACTTATTTCAATACCGTATTTTTGAACCACATAACGAATCAGGACAACAAAAAGCACTCTTGCGGATCCAGCCTGCAGACTTTTCACTACGCCGTCCAGACTGAAAAAGCAATTCTACTGTCCACAATACTGCAACCGTTCTGGATGTCGCGTATACTCATCGACCCACTGGTTTATATCTTTGGCGATAAACTGTTACAGAAACTCCACGCTCGGCCCACCAACTCACAGGTTGGAGTGGAAAGTCAGCAGCTCAATTCTGGTGGTACTCAAAGTCCGACAGTTGCACTGTATCGAACAAGTCGTAGAAGTGTACGACAGACACGCCAATCAAGACACTGTCGTAAGACCAGATCGGCAGAGGAACTTCTGCAGAAGAAAAGTATTGAAACCTCACTAGAATCACTGTTTAGCAACTTCACACCACCACCACTAAAGCGGAACTTTCGCCAAGCCCAATGCTAACTGAAATGCTGCTAATGTTATTATACTGTACAGTTGTAATTACACTTTCAATGCCAGCTGTCTAAGCAAAATAATTTCAAGACTGAATTTGCACATAGGCGTAACAAGATGATCCTTTTAAAACCAGCAAAATTACCAAAGAAAGCAACAACCTTTTGACGTAACGCCTAAACATATGCAAAACGTTTTTGAACATTAATTTCTCAAAATTGTAGAACCGGCCAAAACCTTTTGTGCCATTATATGAAGAGCATGTGGGCCTAGGGACGTTTTGATTTTTGGATTTGGCTCAGCAGGTCTTAACACTCCAGAAAATTGGCCAAATGCACGATAACACGAAATTTCGCAACTTCGCATTAGGTTTTCTTGCTACTTGTTACGTTTCAGCCGAAATCAAGAATAACGTCCCTCCAGAGAAGTGCTGATTTCCCATCTCCCAAAAATCTCCGGAATCAGAAGATTTATAATTATTTTATTATGTAGAGTAGTATTTTTTGAGAAATCCAATATTTTGAAAAAAATGAGAAATCCATTTAGCCAAAATGGTTTTTCGGCCAAATCTCTAGCTTAAAGAAACAGCAGCAGCTAGTAGGCATTGATAAAATGTGCAATTACACTGTGTATCGATTGAGAATAAATTGATCAAAGCTTAAGGTGGTGGTTTCCTTTTGTGTAAATTTGACCCTACAGGCTCCAATTCTTTATGAAAGTAGATGAAACTTTCCAAATATGCTATTTTGGTGCTCTTTAACACTCTCGGACCAGTCCCGCATTTTTAGGTGAAAAGATGAGAAATTTTCGATTTTTGGCATAATACTCTCAGTAGGTAATCGATACATCAGATTGGTTGTTATGGATGGAAAGAGGGTACAAAAACGAACATTTTTGCTTTTGCAACCTTTGAGCTATAACTCAGGGTTAAGTCAGTATAAGCCAAAAACGATTTTTGGGGTCAAAAAACGGCCATTTTCGAAAAAATCAACTTTTTCTTGTTGTTTCGTTTTTTCAAAATCGTTTTTTCAAAATAACTGCTAAATGCTACGAACAATTTTCGGTTATTTATACTCAATCAATACGCGGTCAAATTGCCCATTTTATCAGTGCCTATTAGCTGGGATTCGTTGATTTAACCTAGAGATTTGGCCGAAAAACCATTTTGGCAAAAACTGCGATTATTTGTTTTAAACAGCGATTTCTCAAAAACTACCCAATGGATTCGCGTGATCTTTGCCAGAATGAAAATTCGCACTATTGCGGAGGGACTTTTTTCTGGGTTTGAGTTAAAACGTGTCCAGTTGCGAGAAAACTGAATACAAAGTTGCGAAATTTCGTGTCACCGCACATTTCCCGGATTTTCTGGAGTATTGAGGCTTGTTGAGCCAAATCCAAAAAATGTCCCTCGGCCCATATGTCCTTCATACCATGGCACAAGAAAAAAGTTTGGCCGATTCTACAGTTTTGAGAAATCCATGTTCAAAAATTTTTCGTCTATATTTAGCCTGTCAGATGTCAGCATGTCAGAACATTTTTGCTAGTTTTGTGCTCATTTTGTTGGTTTCATAAGCTGATTTGAATCTGCAGATACTAAGCTTTAAAACGATGTATAAAGCTCTTTTCAACTCTCAAAATTGCGAAAGTTATAGCGTTTCAAAAGAATCACGACAAAAGCACTGCACAAAAGGACACCACCACCTTAAGATAAGATTTGACATTAATTTTGAAAAAAACGGATTTCCTCGAAAACTGCTATTTTTAACTCTTTTGCTTATACTGACTTAACCACTGAATTAACCAAATAGCTCATAGGTTGTAAAAGCAAAAAGGTTCATTTCCGTGTCCTCTTTCCAGCCATAACTACCAATCCGGTGCATGGACTACGTACTGATAGAATGGTGACGAAAACAAAAAATTTATATTTCCCCCTAAGATGAGGGACTGGTGCCAGAATGTTAAAGGACACGAAAATAGATTATTTCGCAAGTTCTAGCTAATTGCTTAAAGGATTAAAGCCGTATGAGTCAAAAATACACGAAAGGAAACCAGCACCTTATGTAGATAGGAATGATTGTTAAAATACAAAATATCGTTGTTATTTTAAGAACGGTTTTGATTTAATTATTTTGACACCTCAGCAGGAGCAATTCTAAGCACCAAATTTACATAGTTGTATTATCTATGTGTGCAACCTTTCACAGTGGAGTCTTTTCCAAAACTTAATTAATAATTCAGAAACTACTTCAGTCTCTTGTTCAACAGATACCAACCTGAGTTTCAATTTACAAATACTTTATGTTTAATACAATGCATTGTCAAATTCTACTAAGTAGATGACTAACACCAGAACCTAAAACCAATTTCTGATAGCTGCATCTCAGGGAATTAATGTCGCAACAAAGTGATGGCCAGGTTGCAGTGATTTTATTTTGAAACCAACTTACCAAACAGTTCAAAGGAATCGCACAGTTTTTGCTAATTCAAACCCATGTAGAGAGACAAGTTTTTCTTTGCGTTACACGTTTTCCGGTAGCAATGACGCCGCAATGTCTAAGCGCGAGCATAAGCTCTGACATTTTTTAGAATCATCGTTTCCATTTTCTACCAGTTGACATGGATCGCACTGAAAGCTTTCGCACATCAAAAATTCTATTGGGGGGGGGAGCACAAATTAAAATTGATATATAGACACATCTTTCGATGGACAGGACATTACTATCTTTATGCAACGACTAAAACAAAAGGAACTGCTTTAGTTGACTGCTACGCTTCAACCAGTATTAGAATGGGACAGAGTTGTAAGCGGGTACCATTCTGGCGACCCGCCCCGCCCCGCCCCGCGGCCCGCGGCCCGCAGTCAACTGATACCCGCAAGATACCCGCAAAATTTTTCTAATGCTATACGATTACAATCTTAGTTAAATTTATTAAAAAAATGCCAACAATTAGAAATCAACTTTTATTTAAAGCTTCTAAACTTCTTTACCTAATAGTGTATTGAAATGTGTAGCCGAAATATGGAAATTAACCAATTTGCTTGTCGAAAAAGTACCAATACTTTTCCGATGAGTTCAAAAATTTCAACTAACTGATACATTTAATTAGGGATGCACCTGGGCTTGGGGCCCGATGTCAAACTTAATGGTAAAACAACGTTGCCGACCGGGACCAAAATTAAGCTTTTGACAATTTTTAGCCAAAATTTTGAAATTTTAAGTCAAAATTAACTTGAATTGTTACAGATCGTTCGTTATATTTATCATCGATTTTTAATCAAAACAACAATAGTAATCTTGTCGACACTTGAATCTACAGCATAATCCTAATTTTTAAGGAAATTCTCATATTTAAACCCCAATTTTCAGACCCCGGCCTCGGACCTGGCCCGGTGCATTTCTACGAGAAATTAATGTTGGGCTCAAGTATAGTTACGATAAAAGCCCCATGTTACAAAGCTAAGGTCTAGTGAATAGTCCTATTGAATCAAACAAATCTGCCAGAAATTAAAAAAGTGATCATGGTTTTGGCTGAAAATTACATTTATATGCACCGTTCCGCTTTCTCGAAAGCGCGTTTACCCCTAAACAGTGCATGCTGTAGGAAAATACCATAGAATTATGATTATGTTTCTGGATATAACCATAATAGAACAAGTTTAATCAAACGCCTATATGTAAAGAAAAGGTTTGGCTAATGAACTTTTAGGAGCTGAGAGATCACTTTAAAGACTCAACTTCAGAACTTTATTCAACTCAGCCCTTTCTATCGCACAAGTTTGGGGGTCGGGCAAACTTGGTATAACCACAACAATAACCTGAGCACCGGTTAAATGTCTCTAATCCGCTATTCAAACTGTCTGCTGAGCACTGATTAAATGGCTCTAATCCGTTATTCAGAATATCTGCTGAGCACTGGTTAAATGGCTCAGTTTCGGTCAGATCAAGTTAATCTTCCTAACTGTTCAGCCAAGAACACATAAAAATCAAGATGACAATTAAGTTTAATTATGTCACAGTTAATAAGCTGGAGAACAGGTTACAGGCAAAGATCCGAATAAACTTCTCTACGAACATAAACTGGTATGGTCACGGAATATAACTTGGCCAACAATGCGTTAGTAAACTTCTCCCTTCGATTTCAGTGTTACCACTAACTTACAAAATTGATCCTGGTCCAAGAAATTGAGGAAAAGAGGAATGAGCAAATAAGTCACAGAAAATATAGCACAGGAATAGCACGGTGAGAGTGGGGTGACAAAAACCAAAACGACTTCAGTAAACCCAAACTGGTGAGACGTAGGACTAGGCTCAGACGGCCAACACAAGACACAAGACAGAACACAACACGGCGCAGTGGCCAGAGACGTAAAAATGTATCAGGTCTTAAAACCGACCTCTCTGTACGCAAGTCAACCCCAAAACTGAAGTCTTCAGGTCAGTCACCCAACCCCGTCACAGTCCCGTTCACGTGCAATTCTCTCGCTGTCGGTCTCTTTTGAAAGTCTTTGAAGTTTTGCGTTTTCTTTTAGAAGGTAGATTCATACGTCATGATAAGCATGACGTATGCATTTGCTCAAGGGCTCATGGGGTTCCCCAAATCTTCGTTTTAAGCCGATTAACCCCAACCCACGAATTTGAACCCATAAATCGGAAAACAACGCAATTAACAGAATCACTCAAGCAAACAGAAACATGCACCTTTTAAAGACATTTCCAACTACACAGGATTCCGGCAGAAAAACAGAAAACCTTGTCAATTTGAACATTCACTTATTAGAGAAATACGCAAAATTAGTATGCACAAAATTAGTTGAACAAAAGTTAGTATTGGTTAGCACACAAATATTACTTTAACTCAGCCATACGTCAATGCAAAACAGAGTCAAGAGTTTGAGACACAGGAGTTAATACAAAATAGCTTCATTCAACATGCCACAGAAAATACAGAAACTTTTTAGCTTGTTTTTAGCTCGTTTTTTAGCCCAAAACCAAATTCTCTAGACATCTCTAACAAGGCTCAAAATCTTCCTATTACACTCTCCACCGCAAAAAATGGTACAAAGTTACACTAGGGGTGTGGATTATCAAGACAAGAAGGTAAGCAACAGAGAGTGGGTAAAATAGCCAGCAAGGCACAAATACAGTTAGTGAAGATTAGGGTAAGGTATGGTACATGCAGTGCAATGAAAGCAGGAATTTTACGAACAATCAACAGGGTACAAGCATAGTTAGTAGTGCAAAGGCAATTGGTGGTAAACAAGACAATATAATACAGGCGATGCAGTGCATTCATGGTGTTAGTTCAATAGTCAATCGATGATCAGGATCAAAAAATAGGCTTCACCGGTGGAAATATAATTAGCAGTTCGTGCAGCGGCCAGAATAGAGTCTATGGCCGAGTCTTCGGAGGGCTGGTGACGATTCCAGCAGGGAGGCAACCAGGAGACTGTGGGGCGGACCACGTGTGCTGGGAATGCACAGGCGCGGCTGGACTGACGATTCGATGATATGAGGGGGTGTGCTAGCAGTTCTCTGGAATGCCGGGAAAAGCCGGCGGGGCGGCGAGGTAGGACGGTTCTGGAGTGCGAAGTTCCGGGATAAGTTGCCGGAGCAGCGATGGAGGGTATCCCAGACATGAGAGTTCCGGGATAAGCCGGCGGTGCGGCGACGTGATGATGATTACCGGGGCGGACGGATGATCCGATCTGTACTGATAGTGAACCACTGCATCGAGCCAAAAGAACCCAAAAATGCCATTACTGAGAAACAGCCTAGAATGTATCGAACGACAAAATGAGACATAGTACCCACAGCACGGTGGATGAGAAATCACCCACCGACAAAACAGAAGCAAAGCAAAAGCAGTTCACAATTAGTTCACTCAATCCTTTATGGTAGTAGGAACGAAACAAAACGAAGCAGAAGCGGTAAGAATAGCCGTCAATTTCAGCCTTAGGATGCGAGTATCGTGTTAGTCTAGTGCGCGTTCGTGCTACTAAAAGTCAATCCAGATTCTTCTGATAGGTTTTCGAAATACACGCAATTCTCGAAGGTTAGTAAAGCATTAGAGGGTAACCAGCGAAACTAATACAAACTCAAGCAGTGCAACAGGGTGAGAAAGAAACAACACAAAAACAAAAAGGTGCAACTCAGTCCAGGTGAAGTTAAGCTCTTGAATTGTGAAGCAGGCCATCCAGTGCAGTGATCCTTTGGCTCTAGTGCAGATCAGGAACAGTCAGGCAAACGGGAAAAAACGGGGCTTCTAAAACTAGTACAGACATGCGCACGGGTTAACAGATAAACATTGCTAATCTCAAGGTATCCTACAAACATTTAATTCTACTTCCTCGCAAGTACGGTGCGTTCAGGGCTTTTAAAGTTCTGCTCATAGAAACGTGTTATCATTCATCTGCGTCAGGATATCAGTGCAAACTACTACTTCAGAGAAACTACAGAAAAATGGCGCGTTGGTGCGATGCTGTGGCTGCAAACAACTGAAAACATGGAAAACCAACAAAATACAAGAGATAAAACGAAATACAGAAATAATCCACGATAACGATAAGCAACTCTCTTCTTTTTCGCTGTGTGTCAAGGGTCAAGTGGTCCGGCCATGGTTTTGGGCCGCAAGTTCAAGGGACATCGCCGTGTTAGCTTATTGTTATCTCACACGTGTGGTCATGCATACAAAGGTTAGTGGTGTCTAGCGCAACGTAACAGTACAAATACAGGGACGGGACTTTCAACTTCAGAAGTGGGATTCGTTTAAACATTTCAAAAACAGGGAATTCTCGCTCTTTTGTGCCAAATCTTAGAGTTCTGCTTTCTCATTTTGCCCTTCACGGTTAGACTTCAAGCAGATCCTACAAGGGGACAAGGGACTTCAAACTTCTCGCTTTTAGGGGAATGGGGGACCACCCGAAACATCAACCAAACCGTGCCTTAAAAATCAACAGAAAGGAGATCATGCGGAAGTAGGGGATGCGCACGATGCGCATTAGCAAGCAAAGAATAGATCCGGGGGGCAGAGTGCTGCAGAAAAGTTCTGCCACGCCCCCGGAAACCAGGCAACTCATGCAAAATGATCACAGACTCACTCATGCAGAGACGATTGGGACAAACCAGGTTAGCAGGGCGCAACTGCTCAGCATGCTTCAAAAGTAGGGCCTTAGTGGGGAAGAAATCAAAACCAGGTTAGCAGGGCGCAACTGCTCAGCATGCTTCAAAAGTAGGGCCTTAGTGGGGAAGAAATCAAACTGTAACTGAAGGGGAACGGGAAAGAAACGGAAAGGAACAGAATAGTACGAAAACTTAAAGCGCCAGAAACAGTGAACACAAAGAGCGACACAGCATGACACCACCTCAGGACCTAACAAACTAGCGGGGGAATACGGACGAAGAATACCTGCAGACGCAGGTCCACAGTAAACCTTTCCTGTATGATAGCAGATCTTGATCTCCGGCGGCAGACAGGCGGATTCGCACAGAGGGCCTTTCTGTGCCTCAGACAGGAGCCACTCTCCTTCGGGACCAGGGAAATGGAGAAACCGATGGATCAGAGGACGGGGAACCGGCAGATCACCAGAATCAGAAGAATCAGAAGGGAACTGGATCTCAGGCTCAACAGAAGTGTCAGAGGAGGAGGTTTGGAAACTGGAGGATTCGCTGGAGAAATGACGGACGATCCAGGTAGAAACGCGCTCAGCCATGATACTGTAACAGAAAGGAGGGAAGGTAAATAACAGGTAGACCAAGTAGTCAGATGAAATTGGCTTAGTGACTATTGCATTCATGATGGTGGTGAACTAATGCTCAGAATGATCTGACAGGATTAATAGGATAAGAGATGCAACTAAGGGTAAGTGGGAGAGGAGCCTAGGACCTTAAAGAACATTAGGATGATAGACAGGACATTCACGGGACATGCGCATGCGAAAATCAAGAACATCATGCGGAATAACATCATGCAGAACAAAAGGCATACGGGCAAGCAACAACTTAGCTTCATCACACAACAATTGCATTCCATTAGTGTAATACCACCCATCAATTTCATGCAAAATTACAACATACGGCGACTGACATTTAATATTAGGACAACGGTACATCCCACCACCAGAAGAGGGGACAAGCTGGCGCAACCTCAGTTTTAGTGGATCTTGGGACAAACGGACATCATCATGCAGCGGAAATAAAGTAATGGGGACACCAAAATAACTCAACGCAGTACGCCACCAGCACTCAACGCAAAGAAATGTGCAAACTTGTGCCAAAAGGGGGCTTTGCAAATGAACTCGACAGTTAATTTTAAAAAGACTAGCCATACGAGGATCTGTGTAAACATCTACCGTTCCAGGTAGCATTTTCAAACCGTCAGGAAGTGCGTTTGGTTCACGATAGGGCCCTTGCATTTCAACGGGGCAATCCATTCCCATGGGTTCACTTTCAACATCATCACCCTCAACTTTATCGACTGACGGAAAAACATCAACGATCAACTTTGGAGCCATGCTTCTCTACCACTTTCTAAAGTGCAAACATAATTTCAACTTCTGATTCACTTCGCTTCCTTTTTAACACTTTTCACCCGTGCACGAATAATCAACTAATCCACAGTGTTAGAAAGTTAAATTCGACATCAAACCGTTAGAAACGCAGTTGCAGTGTGCAGACTTTTAGTTACCCATCCCTTCCAAGATACATCGAACAATACACAGTGCAGTTAGTATTAGTTGCATGCAACACAAACTAGCTAACATCAACAAACAGACGAGCATATGATTAGTAATATTTCCGTAGCTACCTAAACCATTGCATTTCAATCACATTACAGAGAAACATAAAATCATTGCAGTCATGTCATTGCACAAAATACAGTAACAATAGTAAAGTTAAAAAAAAAAGAAAAAGAGTTTTTTGCACTATTTTTGTTAGTTTTCGATATTATGTAACTTTTTTGGTATTTTCGTTAACAATATTACTTTTTCTAGTACATTTTGTGGTTTTGTCAAATAAATCTCTCTATACAAAAGTACAACCAACCCGTATAACAAACTTGCATATTTTTAGGATGTTTTTGATACAGTTTTCTACATTTTTATGGGGCTAAGTTTCAAAAGGAAACCCTAGCTTTTGATTACAGCGGTGTTTCAGATTGAACGTAAAATCGCTGCATTTTATAACCTAGCTATACAAAATTGGCGGACCATAACCTCTGCGAACTTTGCCGATACCATCGGAAGTTGTTGGATCCGAGGTACTGTGCCCAACCTGGAGCGGATCGGCTTCACTTAATACAGTTCTTCCTCTTGGTACTGATGGTATGTACCGAGGCAATGCCCATCATGGAGCAACTTTAACATATTCCTAGTTCTAGATCGTCGGCTTTGATGTTATTGCCGGGACCTCTTATTCACAAACAATTCTAAAAGTCGCAGTTAGAGCAGTTTGGGTCCATCCAGAAGAGAAACAGTTTACGAACTTTACAATTTAGTGTGCTAAGCACAGTGATAGAGCTGTACACTTTTAGAACATCCTGCCAAAAACATGTTCAGAAACAATGGTAACTTTACAAATTTACAGTAGATGCTATGTTACAAATCACAGTGTGGTTTAGCGTCCAAGTGGTCACTCAGACGAGCGCTGATCCTTAATTGGATCTGAAGTTGTTCGCGTTAGACGCTGCGAACGACGAAAAGGATTCTGAAATAACGGCGAAGGACCCGAGAATAGAGGGCTATTCGCAAACAGTTTCTTAACATCCGCATGTGGAGGGGTCCTATCAGATGCTTCAGGTGGGGAGGACTGTCGCGAAGAACTGCTAGTCAACTCAAGGGTGCTAATTTTGGGATCCTTGCCTGTAGGCCATTTGCCATGGAGGGGTTCCCTTACCGACAGCACTAGCATAAAGTGATCGCTATTGAGATTATAGAGATAAAGAATGCAGCGCTCATACTCCTGTTCCTTTCCGAGAAGTAAAAAGATAAAATAAATAAAAAGAAAAAGTAAAAAGAAGTAAAAAGTTGCCACGCCCATTCCTTCCCAAATTTAGAGTAAGACATTATTGGGGTGTGCAGCCAAGCTGCGGCCAGGAACAACTCATCATCTGTAGCGAATTCTGCAGCTTTCTGTAATCGTTTCTTGGTTTCCTTCATCTCAGTGAACATATTCTTAAACCGTTTCTTATGCTCGTAGGTACAGAGAAATTCATACAGATCCTGCCGAATGTCGGCCCAGGAATCTTCTAAACCCGTTAGCGCAAGGGAAAGTGCACGATAATAGCAATTTCCATCCCCTAATACGTCTATCACCTCATAGGGTTCATACAGCGGCATGTGTTGCATCAAAACAGGTAAGCGATGACGAACCCGAAAACCCCGAAGTGCGGCCATTCTTTGTTGCCACCTTTCGTCGATAGGATTAAAGAATTTGCGTCTATTATAGTACATGGGATCCTGTTGTTGCGAAAGTGATTCGTCTGACAGGTATTGCGGCGCGTCGCTATCCTCACTTGCAGAATGGTCACTCTGTAACCTAAGTTGTGGTCCCTTCCCTTTCGGCTGAGTTGGGGAAAGCGGAACCCTTTTCCCTGAGGTTGAGGCCACCTTTGGGCGCTCGTCGGGTGGGGGTTCTAGCTGCTGTGCACTCTTTCGTCTGGAGGCACGCGTCTGAGGCGCAGGTCTGTTCTCCTGCTCCTTCTGATGGTCAGCGGCGGATTTAGTAGCCTTTTTGCTTTCCACTTGAACGGGAGGGGAAATAGACTTTTTAGCAGTAACTAGTTTCTTTGGAACCGAAGGTTCCAGTGGTTCAGAGTTGGATTCCTGATCCTCATCGTGCTCGTGAATAGGTGCCGTAATTACTCGGGGTTCGACACAGGGAACCATGTTGTTGAACTGGATGTTGACGCGCTTGGCGCGGCGATTCCCCGCCGGGTATACAGTAGCTACACATCCAAAAATTTTCTCTATCCTATATGGACCGGTTCTCTTATCGAGCAATTTATAAACTTGATCACGCTTAGCGACATTAGATGCCTTGATCAGAACTAAATCTCCCACCTGATAATTTGGCTCTATCGCTCTCTTATTGTACTGCTCATCCTGTACCTCACGGGCGGCGGCAGCTTTTTCGCGGGCCAGTGACCAAGCTAGCTGTATAGCCTCAGTGGCTTCCCGAACATAGTCAAAACCAGAATATTTGCGGTCGGTGGGGATCGACACGTTAGTGGCACTGGGTAAGACTGGATCCCAGGCGTGCAACAGGTAATGTGGTGTCTCCCCGGTGGTAGCGTTTATGGAGGTGTTATAGGCGAATTGACAGAACGGGACCATGTTGTCCCATTCTAGGTGGTTTTCGGAAACCGTAGCCAACATATCTAATAGCGTTCTATGCCAACGCTCGATCTGCCCGTTAGCGGCGGGATGGTACTTGGTAGTTTCAAGTTTCCGCGTCTGAACAAGTGCACAAATTTCCTTATTCAGAATGGCTACAAATTCCTTGCCCTGATCCGAAATTAGCGTTTTGGGTGACCCATATTGCAAAATGATAAACTCAAGAAAAGTTTGAGCCACTGTATAGGCAGTCTTATTCTTGATGGGTATAGCAATAACATATTTAGAGAATGCGTCAATGAAACTAAGGACATGTTTCATCCCACTTTTAGAAGTTTTAGAAATATCCATCAAGTCACAATGCACGCGCTCGAATGGCTCTAAGGCCAGCGGAGGGTGTCGCAGCAGGGCTCGAGGATTTCGAGGAGGCCCTTTCCGCCTTTGACACCGTGGACAGGATTGAATCCAATTTTTGACGTCAGTACGCATTCCAGGCCACCAAAAGTGCTCGGCTAGCCGATAGAAAGTTTTGTTTTGACCGCCATGCGCAGCATATGGGCTGTCATGACACGCGGCTAATGCCTCCTCTTTAAGGACTTCCGGCACGGCCAAAACCTCCAGGGTGGTGTTGCGCATGCGCTCCAGATGCACTAAGACACCTTCACGCAGGTCGCATTGCTCAGCGAGAGCAGCGATCCGTACAGCCCTATTGAAGTTACTCGGCAGTCTATGAGTTTGCTTGTACGTCATAATCTCCCCGAGGAGCAGATCATCTTGCTGCAATTCTTGCAGCTTGCTCCAGGATTTGGGATTCAAAATTACATTCGAGTTATCACGGACGGCGACTTCAAAAACGTCTCCGAAGTTTGCGCTAAGTCTACCCTTACGTTTCCGTCGGCCGGTTTCGGTCGATTTGAATTCGGCACGCAGCGGTTCACTCTCAGTGGACTCACCATTCCCTGCCATTTTTTGAGGAAGGGGCGAGTCAGATTCAGATTCCAGCGTGGTCTGGTGAGATTCTGCATCCTGATCAGATTCCAGCGGCTCTGGCCCAGGGGGCAGACGCGGTTGCTTCTTAGGAGTCGGCTCGCTATGCTCAGACTCGTCTGATCCGGAAGCTTGTGAAATTTTGGAAACTTTAGATCGCAGGGCGGATGTGCTCTTACGGGCTCGATTTCGCGAAATCACCGGTGCAATTTCGTCGCGTGTTGGTGTGCGGTCCCTTTTGATCACTACCGAGTTTATATGCGCTACAAACTCTTCGCTTTCCTCCTGGTGTAAAGGTACACCGTTGCGTTCGCTATCGCCGGTATTCCCCTTAACTCCGCGTGCTATGTCAGCGAAGAGCGGGTTGCGGGATAATCCGTCCGCATTCCGCAGTTGGGGGTTATTTCGATGTTTTATCTCGAAATCATACTCAGAAAAAGTCATCTGCCAGCGGGCAAGTCGCGAATTTCGAGGGGGGTGCTTCATAAGCCACCGTAAGGCGGAATGGTCGGTAAACAGAGTGAATGGGGGCCCCCCGTACAAATAGTGCCTGAAATGCTCAATGCCAAACTTCATGGCTAAACACTCTTTGTCATGTGTTGAATAATTTCGCTCGTATTTTTTCAGAGAGCGAGCCGCGTAGGCGACGGGATGATATTTTCCGTCATCCTGCTCCTGAGACAACACTGCTCCTAACTCCAAGTCCGACGCGTCAGTATGTAGGACGAAACCCTTGGCTAGGTCAGGGTGCGACAACACGGGAGCTTCCACTAAGCTTTTCTTGAGCAATTCGAAAGCCTGCTGGTGGGTATTATTCCAAACGAATCGAACCCCTTTCTTTTTGAGCGAATAGAGGGGAGCGGCAAGGTGGGCGAATCCCTTAATGAATTTTGCATAGTATGCGCACATGCCTAAAAAACTTTCCACGTCCTTAATATTTTTGGGGACGGCTAAGTCGTGAATGGCCTGAATCCTTTCCTTTAGTGGTTCGACCCCCTGCTCAGAGATGATATGCCCCAGATAGGTAACAGATTTCTTTAAAAAGTGACACTTTTCCGGGTTCATTTTAAGGTCGGCAGCGCGTAATCGGTCAAAAACTTCCTGCATTATCTCGAGATGTTCCTCAAAAGTTTTAGAAAAAATAAGAATGTCATCAATATAGATGATGCACTTTTTCCACTGAAGATCCCCGAGAATGCGCTCCATGCATCGCTGAAAATTTCCGGGCGCGCATTTCAACCCGAAAGGCAAAACATTATACTCAAACTGTCCATGGAAGGTGTTAAAACTGGCCTTAGCTTTAGATTCCTCGTCCAGCTCAATTTGGTTAAACCCCTTGCTCAAGTCAATAGTAGAAAAGAATTTTGATCCTTTCAGTGAGGTCATAATATCATCTATCCTAGGTATAGGATAGACATCGGGATCACTGATTTTATTTACCTTGCGAAAGTCAACACACAGGCGCAACTTTCCCCCAGGCTTCGGAACATAGATCATGGGAGAACTCCAGGGGCTAGTGGATGGACGAATTAAGCCATACTTTAGCATTTCCGTCAGTTCCTCTAGAAGCGGCTGCCTAAGGTGTACCGGGAGTCGGTAAGGCGTAGCATAGATGGGCTTAGCTTCCCCCGTGTTAATATGAGCGCGAAAAATAGTACACTTTCCTATATCGAAAGGATGCTGAGAGAAACAACTTTGGTTCGCATTCAACAATCCCAAGAATTGCCCCGTTTCTGAGTCAGATAAATTACTTTGATCAAAGGAGATTTTTTGCATTGGCTCAGAAAGATCGGTGAAAGCACATGGTCGGATACTTTTGAACGCCTTCACTTGGTGAGAATGCATTTCTATGGCTCGAGTGAGTTTGTTCCGGAAATGATTGCCCAACCGGATAGTTTCCCCATGTTCATCGCGCAACTTTGCATAGGGAGAGGTTCCCTTTTCGGATCCTAATTCCCGCCTAGGTACTACATTCCCGAGAGTGGTGTTCTCGTAGATAGTATGATCTTGACCAGTCTCGTTCCTCATAAGCACAGGTATGTGCTGCCGGCTCAAATTTACCAATGCAGGCAGAACATGCAAATTCGGCTGACCGAGCTCGAATTTGGTATTTTCCGGCTCGAAAATTCCTTCATAGTTTATCGGCTGCATGCTCTCAATTAAGGCTGGTACTGCCACCTCTGCATAGGCAGGTATTACCACCTTGCGCATGGCGGAGACTCTAAAGGCAGTTTCCGTCAGTGGAGCGTGTTGTATCAATTTTGCCGTCATAAGCGGATGCGTGGCCTTTTTCAACTGAAACTCGCCCTTTTGAAAGTTTAATGCCATTTCGCCACCATGCGCTAGGATAAAATCGGTTCCAATGAGACAATCCTCAGCTAGTCCCTTAGGGACCAGGAACGTATGCATGATTTTCACTCCAGGTGTGTCATAAAACCCAACAGGCACTCGCACTGCACCCCGAAATTTTAAAGTTTGTCCGTTAATTCCCTCAGCCCGTGGGGTGTGTGACAGTGGTAACAGCGGTAGTTTCAACGTGCGTACCAGGTCCTCGCTCATCAGACTTAAGTTGGCCCCTGTATCTACCAGGGCCTGTATAGGCTGCTCACCTATGTCTACTAGGATCATGGGTAGGGGTCGATGGGGTACGGAGACGGCATTGGGGTCCTGTTCCCGTGGGTGTTTTCCATGCGGCATCCCTCCGACCAGGTTTAACCCTCGTACCCGCTGGGTGTCGGGCGTCTGAAAAGGTAGAGTGATCCGAGTACCTCC